>CM046035.1:86725926-86753426 GCA_025215565.1 Flaveria ramosissima
GAGGAGGAGGAGGAGGAGGGAGGAGGAGGAGGAGAGGAGGAGGAGGAGGAGGAGGAGGAGGAGGAGGAGGAGAGGAGGAGGAGGAGGAGGAGGAGGAGGAGAGGAGGAGGAGGAGGGGAGGAGGAGGAGGAGGAGGAGGAGGAGGAGGAGGAGGAGGAGGAGGAGGAGGAGGAGGAGGAGGAGGAGGAGGAGGAGGAGGAGGAGGAGGAGGAGGAGGAGAGGAGGAGGAGGAGGAGGAGGAGGAGGAGGAGGAGGAGGAGGAGGAGGAGGAGGAGGAGGAGGAGGAGGAGGAGGAGGAGGAGGAGGAGGAGGAGGAGGAGGAGGAGGAGGAGAGGAGGAGGAGGAGGAGGAGGAGGAGGAGGAGGAGGAGGAGGAGGAGGAGGAGGAGGAGGAGGAGGAGGAGGAGGAGGAGGAGGAGGAGGAGGAGGAGGAGGAGGAGGAGGAGGAGGAGGAGGAGGAGGAGGAGGAGGAGGGAGGAGGAGGAGGAGGAGGAGGAGGAGGAGGAGGAGGAGGAGGAGGAGGAGGAGAGAGGAGGAGGAGGAGGAGGAGGAGGAGGAGGAGGAGGAGGAGGAGGAGGAGGAGGAGGAGAGGAGGAGGAGGAGGAGGAGGAGGAGGAGGAGGAGGAGGAGGAGGAGGAGGAGGAGGAGGAGGAGGAGGAGAGAGGAGGAGGAGGAGGAGGAGGAGGAGGAGGAGGAGGAGGAGGAGGAGGAGGAGGAGGAGGAGGAGGAGGAGGAGGAGGAGGAGGAGGAGGAGGAGGAGGAGGAGGAGGAGGAGGAGAGGAGGAGGAGAGGAGGAGGAGGATGAGGAGGAGGAGAGGAGGAGGAGAGGAGTAGGAGGAGGAGGATAGGAGGAGGAGGAGGAGGAGGAGGAGTGAGGAGGAGGAGAGGAGGAGTAGGAGGAGGAGGAGGAGGAGGAGGAGGAGGATGAGGAGGAGTAGGATGAGGAGTTAGTAGTAGGATGAGGAGGAGGATGAGTAGAGTATTAGTAGTAGGAGGATGAGGAGTATGATAGGAGTAGGTAGATAGGAGTATTAGGATATTATTATTATTATTATTATATTAGGAGTATATTATTATGAGTATATTATTATTATTATTATTATTATTATTATTATATTATATAGTATTATTATTATTTATTATTTATTATTATTATTATTATTATTAGTATTACTTACTATATACTACTACTATTATTATATTTTTTTTATATTTTTATATTTTTTTACTACAAACCCCGTCATACACAATATCATACCCTGTGAGTTTGGTCATTATGGCTCGAGGATACGATCACACTATTTACCGTATCATATGCTATGAGTTTATCTTTCATGGTTCAGCCATGTCATACACATTTTAATGCTCTTATTTTAGCCACAACATGTCACATACATGGCCATTTTCATACTCAACAGTATGTTCTATTTTACTCAAAGCTTAAGTACATGACTTGTTATATACCATAATATATGATTTTAAATAGCTTGCCAATTTATAAAGATCTGTACTCGTGTGATTCAGATCTTAGGAGATTACACATGTTTGCATTGACCTAGTATCAAAGATTTTAACGATCATTCTTCATAGTCAAAATATAACCTATCTTTTATGAATTATAACAATAGCAACTACCATATCAAGTCTTACCGATACCTACTGTAAGGCCCCGTTCCCGGGACGCTTACAGTTGGATATTCATCGCATTTAAAACATATAATCTCATTTAACTTTCATAAAACATCGCAGCGGAACATTAAAATAAACTTTCATTTCTACATAAATGCTTTTGCAAGTTAATACAACATTCGTTACAAAATAGCTTGTTCGCATTACAATGCAAAAACATTAATCAAAAGAATGCCATCCCAAAAAGAGCTGAGTAGCTTCACGGTGCCATCCTCAGCAATCACTACCTGCCAACTGGAAAACATATAAAAAGTCAACGTTGCTGAGTGAGTTCTAGTTTTATTATAAAACTTACTTTACTTTCATATAAAACCATTCGTTACTTTAACATGATCACACATCATACGTACGCATAGTTAATATCATTATTATCTTCTTGATTCATTCATTCGTTCATTCGTTCCGTTTAACTTTACTTGCGCACCGGACATCATCCGTACCAATACCATGTGCTACACCCCGATTAGTCTCAGCTACCGGGCCGAAGTCAATAAATGAACAGCTAAACGTATGCCACGGTACTAGGGGTAACCGATCAGTCTTAGCTATTGGGCCGAAGTCAATAAATGAACAGCTAAACGGATGCCACAGTACTAAGGGTAACCGATTAGTCATAGCCAATAAATGAACAGCTAAACGTATGCCACAGTACTAAGGTAACCGATCAGTCATAGCCACTAGGCCGAAGTCAATAAATGAACAGCTAAACGTATGCCACCAGTACTAGGGGTAAGCGGTAGAGGTTTTACATTAATGGTCAATCACAAAGAAGGACCCGTTATCCGATGCATGCAAGACGTTTCATTTCTTTCCACTTTACGTTACATAATACTTCATTTCATTCATCATAATACGTAAAGCCATAGGAAAGATAACCTACGACATACAATGGAACATTAACATGCATCAACATCACTTCATACAGGGCATCATCATACATACATATCATGCATAAACATGCAACATCATCATCATCATGCCCTACATGCTTTCTAAGGCCATAACAGTTATCTTACATGCTCTTACGGGAACCTTTATGTCAAAACTTACATCTGCACTTTTCCCCGAAAGCCAGAAGTCTAACAACACTTTCCTTCGAGTGCAACAGCTCTATTCGTGCATATGGACACCCTTCAGCCGCTTGGCCTTCATGCGACTGAACATCATGCGATTGGACTCAAGCGGATGAACATCTATGCGAATGAACATCCAGTCGTGCGACTGAAGCCTTAGTCGTGCGATTGAACCCTCAATCGTGCGAATGAATCCCAATCGTGCGAATGACCCTCAATCGCCTCTCATTCGGCCGTATGGCCTCCATTCGGTCGCTAGCCCTAGCTGATGCAGAATGGAGTTCATCCCGAACCCAATCTGCCATTTTCGGCCTCCAAGCTCATCCAAACCCATTCTAAGCCTAAATTAACCCTCCTAGACCTTAGGAATGCATACCATAACATCATACAAGCACACACAAGCCCGGAAACGTACACGAAACGCATCATACACATCACAGCCAAATGGGTCAAACACACACACACATACAAAAACGGGTTTTCTATGCTTTCCAGCCCCAAAATCGGTTGAAAACAAGTAAAAGTGGGGTCCTAGAACTCACACAAACGAGCACAACGTCAAGGGCTTCGATTTGGCTTGCCACACGATGAGTTTGGACACCCGAATCACCCGAAACACCCCTTTTTCTCTTTTTCTCCTCTTTCTCTCTTCTCTTCTCTAAGATGGCTGAAATTTGGGGGAAATGGGGAGAGTTGGCTGCCTTCTCCCCACTAATATCACCTCATTTCCCGACTTTTCTTCGTTGGCGAGTTTGGTCCCTCGACTTTGAACTTTATTTCTTTTTCTTTTTTCGCCGGCTTCAAAACAATAAATATCCGGGTGTTACAAGTCCACCCCCCTTAAATAGGTTTCGTCCCCAAAACCTGTTATTCCTCGAACAAACGTGGATAATGCTGTCTCATTTCTTCCTCAGTCTCCCACGTTGACTCGGATCCCTTCCTGTGCTTCCACTGTACACGCACAAGAGGAACCACTTTATTCCTTAGCCTTTTCTCCTTTCGGTCGATGATCGCCACTGGTTGCTCCACATAGTTGAGCCGTTCGTCTACCTCGATATCCTCGAGTGGAACAATCATATCTTCATCAGCTAAGCACTTCCTTAGATGAGATACATGGAATGTCGGGTGAATTCCACTTAACTCATCCGGTAACTCCAGTCTATAGGCCACCTCTCCTACTCGAGCAATGATTCGGAAAGGGCCTATATACCTTGGGCTCAACTTGCCCCGCTTTCGGAAGCGAATAATACCCTTCCCAGGTGAGACCTTCAACATAACCCGGTCACCAAGCTGGAACTCCATCGGCCTGCGTCGTTTATCAGCATACGACTTCTGTCTGTCTTTGGCTGCCTTCACGAAGGCTTTAATCTTCTCAAGCTTCTCAGTCGTAGCCTCGATTACCTCGACGCTCCCCAATTCCCTCTGACCAATATCACCCCAACAAACGGGTGTTCTGCACCTCCTACCGTATAGCATCTCATATGGAGGCATGCCAATGCTGGCATGATAGCTGTTGTTGTATGAGAATTCGGCTAACGGTAGGTGGTCATCCCAACTTCCACCAAAATCAATCACACATGCTCGGAGCATGTCTTCCAGCGTCTGAATGGTCCTTTCTGATTGACCATCAGTCTGGGGATGATAAGCCGTGCTGATATGTAACCTCGTCCCCATAGCGTCGCCGAACTTCTTCCAAAATTTAGATGTAAACCGGGTGTCGCGATCCGACATAATAGACACCGGCACACCATGACGAGTTACAATTTCTTTGATGAACAAATCAGCCAACCTCTCTGATGAATATGTCTCGCGGATCGGTAGAAAGTGAGCACTCTTCGTCAACCGGTCAACTATCACCCATATGGCATCATACCCTTTCGGGGTACGCGGCAGCTTTGTAATGAAATCCATGGTGATGTGCTCCCACTTCCATTCCGGTATATCCAGAGGTTGTATCTTCCCATACGGCTTTTGGTGCTCGGCCTTCACCTGTAAGCAAGTAAGACACTTACTCACATACTCCACCACATCGCGCTTCATACCCGGCCACCAATAATCTTTCTTCATATCGTGGTACATCTTCGTGGCACCAGAATGAATAGAGTACCGAGTCTTGTGAGCTTCATCCATGATCTTCACCCGTAGATCCCCAAAACGAGGAATCCACACACGACCGAATTGGGTTCTAACACCGAGTGTGTTTTCATCCAATTCCCCAACCAGACCTCTCATCCTTTCAGAGTTAAGATGATCTTCTTTCAATGCCTCATCTTGGAACTCTTTCACCTGCTTCATCACATCCGAGGTCATAATCAGCTGGTATGCTTTCACCCGAATCGGCTCGGGTCTCTCCTTTCGGCTAAGGCATCAGCCACCACATTGGCCTTGCCCGGATGGTAGTGGATTTCACAGTCATAATCCTTTATAAGTTCCAACCACCGTCTCTGTCTCATGTTCAGATCCTTCTGCTCGAAAAAGTACTTCAGACTCTTGTGGTTAGTGAAAATGGTGCACTTTGTCCCGTACAGATAGTGCCTCCAAATCTTTAATGCAAAGACCACGGCTGCCAGCTCCAAGTCATGAGTAGGATAATTGACCTCATGAACCTTCAACTGTCGGGATGCATAGGCTATAACCTTTCCTCTTTGCATTAACACGCACCCCAACCCCGAGTAGGAAGCATCAGAATAAACCACCAGATCTTCACTTCCCTCAGGTAATGACAGAACAGGAGCTTGAGTCAATCTCGCCTTCAACTCCTCGAACGCCTTCTCTTGAGCTTGACCCCATACGAACTTCACATCTTTTCGGGTCAACTTAGTTAGTGGAGAAGCAATCTTAGAAAAGTCTTGGATGAATCTTCTGTAGTAGCCCGCCAAACCCAAGAAGCTACGAATCTCGGATGGCGTCTTTGGTGACATCCATTGCATAACCGCCTCCACTTTCGCCGGGTCCACCATTATCCCGTCGGGATTCACCACATGACCCAAAAATTGAACCTCGCGCAACCAGAACGCGCACTTGGAGAATTTAGCATACAACTTCTCCCTTCTCAACGTCCCTAAAACCTCCCGAATGTGACCGGCATGCTCTGTTTCGCTCCTCGAGTAAATCAGGATATCATCAATAAACTCAATCACTGATTTATCTAACATAGGCCGATACACACGGTTCATCAAATCCATAAAAGCTGCTGGCGCATTGGTCAAACCAAAAGACATGACGAGGAACTCATAGTGACCATAGCGCGTACGGAAAGCTATTTTAGGAATATCTTGCTCCTTCACTTTCAACTGATGATAACCAGATCGAAGATCTATTCTCGAAAACCAACTGGCACCCTGAAGTTGATCGAACAAATCATCTATCCTCGGTAAGGGGTATCGGTTCTTCACTGTCAACTTGTTCAGCTCGCGGTAGTCAATGCACATCCTCATACTACCGTCCTTCTTCTTTACGAACAGGACCGGAGCACCCCAAGGAGAGATACTCGGTCTAATGAACCCCTTATCAAGCAGCTCTTGCAACTGCTCCATCAACTCTTTCATCTCGGTCGGAGCCAACCAATACGGTGCCTTGGCGACAGGTTAGGCACCCGGTATTAGATCAATCTGAAACTCGATCTCTCGGTCAGGTGGCACTCCTGATAAGTCTTCTGGGAACACGTCTGGAAAGTCACACACAACCGGTACATCGGCTAGTTGTGGTGTTGGCGTATCCACATCCTTTACATAGGCCAAGTAGGCACTACATCCACGCCTCATACACTTCCCCGCCACCGCCATCGAGATCACTTTCGGAATCGTAGCAACCCGATCACCATAAACCGTCACTGAACTACCGTCAGGCGCCGACAACCGAATCATCTTCTTGCGACACACAATGTTCGCCTCAAAGTCCGCTAGCCAAACCATCCTAAGAACAAATCAAAACCACCTAAGGCCATCACGAACGGTCTAACAGGAAACTTATGACCCTCGAGTTCCACATCACAATTCTCTATCATCTCAGAAATCCTGGTAGACTTACCTATGGCCGTTTCTACATCAAAGGGCGCATCAACACGTCTACTACTAACAGGCAACTTAGCACAGAAAGCAACAGAAATAAAACTTTTACTAGCACCAGAATCAAATAACACATAAGCTAAAGTTTGGTTCACCAGAAACGTACCGTACATGACATCAGGGTCCGTCCTAGCCTCCTCCTGTGTCATGGTGAATGCCCTGGCGCTCGCCCTCGGCCCATCACCTCCCGTCCTCTTTGCCACTGAACTCTCAACCCTCGGCTACTTACAATCCCTGCTCATATGACCAGTTTCCCCACAGTTAAAACATTTGCTTGACAGGCAATCCTTCACTATATGCCCTGTTTTCCCACACTTGAAGCACACATTCAAACCCAGCCTACATTCTCCCGCATGCTCCTTTCCACACTTACCACACCTCCTTGATCCCGCTCCCGGTGTGGCCACACGGCGGTCATCCACCCGTGCTTTTTTTGTTACCCGTCGAGGCATCACCCCGACCAAACCTCTTCCCGTTCCAGTTTCGATCACCACCACCCTTCCTATTCGCTTCAACCACCACCACCTCCCTCTCATCATAAAGTCTTCCGGCCAAATCGACCACCGACCTAAACGTACTTGGTCGGGCGGCGATCATATGCCGGTGAACATCCACCGGTAAACCTTGAATGTACCTCTTGATCTTCCGAGAAAGAGGCGTCACCCAATCCGGCACCAACCGTGCCATCTCGTTGAACTTGGTAGTGTATTGCTGGTGTGTCATGGATCCCGCCTCCAGCTGCAGGAACTCCCTCTCAATCTTATCCATCTCCCTGTGAGGACAGAACTCCTCAATCACCATCTTTTTCAGTTCGGGCCACCTCATTCTCCCAATTGCCCGATTACCCTTTGCTTGGACAATGTTGTCCCACCAGCATAGTGCCGAGTCCACAAATGAATGAGTGGCAAACTTCACCTTCTGATCTTCCCGGCACTCACTGATGTCGAAAACAGCCTCCATTTCTCTCATCCATCGGTGAGCGGCGGCAGCATTGCCATTACCGTCAAAAGTAGGGGGCTTGCATATCATAAACACCCCGTAGTTACAGCCTCGTGCCACTTCTCGCACAGGCTCCTCTTCCTCTTCCTCGTCTTCGTTATCGGAGAAAATCGTTTCAGGCTCCGGTTGCTCTCGTTCCCCCGAAGGCCTGTTTTTCTCCTTTCTTTCTCCCTCCTTCATCGCCTTAATGACTTCGGTCACCACAGACGGTAAGATTGTCTGCATGACCTGGTGTACTTCTTAGACAATAGCCTCCTTTACCGAGGCCCTCGGGTTTGCACTCTCATTCCCAGCTTCTGGATGAGGAGTCTCTGGTTCTTCAGGAACCACCTTCTCGACCCTTGGTCTTCCTCTCTTGGGTCGCGGCTCAACATCAAGCCCGCCACGGCCTCCACCCCTAGATGCTTTAGAAGATCTACCTCTAGCCATTCTCTAACTCACTCTGAAAGATTCAAACACCAACACGGTCATTCAAGGAAACAACTCAGTTTATATCAAGTATAGTAAGTCCCTAATTACAGTGGCCAGTTGTGATTAGCCACTTACTTTACTCTTCATACCCCAAGTATTACCTGTCCTGAATACATCAGTATTTAAATCTACATACAACACATAACCACATACCATGCGCACATAAAACCGGTTAACTTTAAGAAAATACCTGATGGCACGCAGCTACTCAGTTTGGCATCCCATTCCCCTTTCGTCCCATTTTCAGTTTAAGTTAAGGTTTATTTTGAAATTTTACCCATTTCACTTAAACTTTGGCTTTGATACCAACTTGTAAGGCCCCGTTCCCGGGACGCTTACAGTTGGATATTCATCGCATTTAAAACATATAATCTCATTTAACTTTCATAAAACATCGCAGCGGAACATTAAAATAAACTTTCATTTCTACATAAGTGCTTTTGCAAGTTAATACAACATTTGTTACAAAATAGCTTGTTCGCATTACAATGCAAAAACATTAATTAAAAGAATGCCATCCCAAAAAGAGCTGAGTAGCTTCACGGTGCCATCCTCAGCAATCACTACCTGCCAACTGGAAAAACATATAAAAAGTCAGCGTTGCTGAGTGAGTTCTAGTTTTATTATAAAACTTAATTTACTTTCATATAAAACCATTCGTTACTTTAACATGATCACACATCATACGTACGCATAGATAATATCATTATTATCTTCTTCATTCATTCATTCGTTCATTCGTTCCGTTTAACTTTACTTGCGCATCGGACATCATCCGTACCAATACCATATGCTACACCCCGATTAGTCTCAGCTACCGGGCCGAAGTCAATAAATGAACAGCTAAACGTATGCCACGGTACTAGGGGTAACCGATCAGTCTTAGCTACTGGGCCGAAGTCAATAAATGAACAGCTAAACGTATGCCACAGTACTAAGGGTAACCGATCAGTCATAGCCACTGGGCCGAAGTCAATAAATGAACAGCTAAACGTATGCCACAGTACTAAGGGTAACCGATCAGTCATAGCCACTGGGCCGAAGTCAATAAATGAACAGCTAAACGTATGCCACAGTACTAGGGGTAAGCGGTAGAGGTTTTACATTAATGGTCAATCACAAAGAAGGACCCGTTATCCGATACATGCAAGACGTTTCATTTCTTTCCACTTTACGTTACATAATACTTCATTTCATTCATCATAATACGTAAAGCCATAGGAAAGATAACCTACGACATACAAGGGAACATTAACATGCATCAACATCACTTCATACAGGGCATCATCATACATACATATCATGCATAAACATGCAACATCATCATCATCATGCCCAACATGCTTTCTAAGGCCATAATAGTTATCTTACATGCTCTTACGGGAACCTTTATGTCAAAACTTACATCTGCACTTTCCCCCGAAAGCCAGAAGTCTAACAACACTTTCCTTCGAGTGCAACAGCTCTATTCGTGCGTATGGACACCCTTCAGCCGCATGGCCTTCATGCGACTGAACATCATGCGATTGGACTCAAGCGGATGAACATCTATGCGAATGAACATCCAGTCGTGCGACTGAAGCCTTAGTCGTGCGATTGAACCCTCAATCGTGCGAATGAATCCCAATTGTGCGAATGACCCTCAATCGCCTCTCATTCGGCCGTATGGCCTCCATTCGGTCGCCTAGCCCTAGCTGATGTAGAATGGAGTTCATCTCGAACCCAATCTGCCATTTTCGGCCTCCAAGCTCATTCAAACCTATTCTAAGCCTAAATTAACCCTCCAAGACCTTAGGAATGCATACCATAACATCATACAAGCACACACCAGCCCGGAAACGTATACGAAACGCATCATACACATCACACCCAAATGGGTCAAACACACACACACATACAAAAACGGGTTTTCTATGCTTTCCAGCCCTAAAATCGGTTGAAAACAAGTAAAAGTGAGGTCCTAGAACTCACACAAACGAGTACAACGTCAAGGGCTTCGATTTGGCTTGCCACACGACGAGTTTGGACACCCGAATCACCCGAAAGACCCCTTTTTCTCTTTTTCTCCTCTTTTCTCTCTTCTCTTCTCTAAGATGGCTGAAATTTGGGGGAAATGGGGAGAGTTGGCTGCCCTCTCCCCACTAATATCACCTCATTTCCCGACTTTTCTTCGTTGGCGAGTTTGGTCCCTCGACTTTGAACTTTATTTCTTTTTCTTTCTTCGCCGGCTTCAAAACAATAAATATCCGGGTGTTACACCTACCACCAAGAATCATATCAAGCACACCTAAAATTTTTATTTTCCATACCTAAGTATTTATAAAACAATTGATTAAATCAAATCCTAGTACTAGAGTAAGTCATCATGATCCTTACGATGTCCAGGTTAAAGCCTAGGTACTAAATGTACCTAATTTGCTAAAACCTCAGGCTCTGATACCAACTGTGACACCCCACCCGAAACCCGGGCGGGCGTGCACACTTGATACAAATTACAGCGAAAGCAAACCAAGTTTTTATTTCAAACTTACAACATTCTGAGTACAATACATTATTTAATTATAATATCAAACAACTATAAACTTCTACAGCTCTAGATTTCACTGCGTCCATATTGTTCCTAGAGTATTCTCACTGATTACATGTGATACATATACTCAAAAAGACGTCAACTAATGCTGGTGAGCTCATTCTATACAGTTTACAAAATTTAACTTTGACATGCATACAATATGGGTTATGATATTTGGGTCCATAGGCATAGTTCCTTCACTGGCTTTACCACAACCACCGGTAGTGGGTTTGTCAAACCCTCCCAGCCGTCAAATAGGTATGAGCATGTGTCTAATGTATACAAGGAACCCTATCCTCTTTTCAGCCAGTTTGACACTCCCCATTAAATATATCAGGATCCTGTATATACCCTTACCGACCCTTGCATATATGTAAGCATTATAATTATTACCACTACAGACAGAACGAGTATATTATCACAGTTTTAAAAACAGTCATGATAACTCACATGTTTAACAGTTCCTTAACAGTTGATAATCAATTCCTAGCAAGATTGGGTGATATCTCTAGGTCTTGATACAGTTTAAGTAATCCTAGGTTAGGCGATGGTACAACTAACTAGTTATTATCATGGTTGGACATTAGCTAGCGCTACCTTGTTTAAGCATGGGTGATCAGTCCATACCTAACTAAAACTAGTGTCACGGAGTGAATTCCAAACTCACGTGCGGCACTTAGTCACCGTACTAAGTTAGCCTTGATCTTAACCATATCACCAAATTAGCAGTGCTTCGATGACTCGTAAAGATTACACAAAAGATCACAAGAGAGCTTGAAAGAAAGGTCGTTTGTATTACTTGAGAAACTTGGTTACAAGGAAGCTTTGAGTACAACATTTTTTGAGGTGATCTTCAAATGATCCATCACCTCCTATTTATACTTGTTGTCTAAGTCTAGAAATCTCTAATCTAGATTTTTCTAATGCAAATACTAAGATATTTACTAATCTAAATATCTTAGATATTAAGTAGTCTAAAATATCTAAGATACTAACTAATCTAATATCTAGATATTTCTTTACTTAATATCTAGATATTTTACATTGTTAATATCTAAGTATTCTAGATATTTCCCAGGTGTATGGGTCTTGCGAAATACGGCTGCGAATTCTAGCGTTCCCGAAGAGTTGATCACGAACTTAAGCGGGTCGTGACACTAGGCTACCTAAAACCCAACCCTAACAATAACCCTAACGCCTAAAATAATAATACTACACTAACTAGATACTATATATAATGTAGGGCTAAATAGATATATTAGTTGAAATTCATCATCCTTATAATGGTTATTCTTGTTACTTTTATTATAACAACTAGGATCGAAACCCCCCGCGCGTTGCCGCGAGGTGATCTTTTCGTAACGCTCTGAAAACCATATTAACACAAAAGAGTAAGAAATCATCAACATGTTTTAAGTATCGAAATGTCATAACATTTTTAAACATAAGAACACCTCGACGCCTTATGTCCCAAAAATTTTAAAAGAAGATAGTTTGGTTATATATATACAGAGAATACGTGATATACCGACCAATAAATGTAACAAAAGATATGTATCAATTTTCATAAAGTAACTTAAGCATAGTAAAACGAAGTAACAAAAATAATATTAATAATAATACGTACTAATACTATTTGGACAATTAAGCTAAATAAAAATATATGTAATGAATTCAAATGTTTATTAAAAACTTATTGTTGTGGCTATTATACAAACTATTAAATAATAGTTGTCAAAATATGACTCACACAAATCTCATTGTGCACACCGACATGCACAATTAACATATACTATAATACTAATCCTAATTCTAATAATAATACTAAAATAAATAATAATTAACTTAACAGAATGTTAAGCAAAAAAACATACCTTAAAATTATCTACGCCAATTTGACGTAGAATCTCCACTACCCGTGTTCCTATTCGAGCCCTAAAAACAACTACTAAGAACGCCCAACGAGATATTAAAAACTCAGAGATTCTCTGTATCAAAGTTTTTCTAAAACCATACATGATATTATACTACTACTTAAAATGTAAGGTCGGTGATAGTTTTTCTGATTTTTTTAATAAATGAACTTTGTACATATGTAACATAACACAAAGTCAAGACACAAGTTTGTACTTAGCTTGGTGGTTTGTGAGCTCCATGCCTTTTGCATTCAACGTTTGTGACCCTGGTTCAAATCTGGGTGGTGTTTTTGTTTAGCTTGCCTAGATTAAAGGTTTTAGATAGTTCTCTCTTATTTATGTTTATGACATAAAATGTCCCTCAATTATCATGACATATACTATCTATATCTTTACAATATCATTTTATTCTACAAAATCAAGACTTTTTCAAATGACCCTCAAAAATATGAAACTTACTTTCTTATTACTTAAAATATATTACTATATACGCTTTGGGTTGTTTTACGTTTCGACGTAACTTTTGTTTGGAAATGCATCATGTCAAATATAATATGTTATCATTAACTCTACGTTTCGTCACAAATTTAATTCGGACTCGAGTTGGAGCGATCGTAGGTCTATGTTTCGACACAAAATTTTCTTTGAAAAATAGTTGTGTCAAATAACATTCATTTAACGGTAAAAATTCAAGTCACTTTATGAATTGATGTAAATTTAGTTTGGAAACGAGTTTAGTCGATTGTAGTCTATGCTTTATCACGTTCCGTACAATGTCGCGGTAACGTGTGACGGGGTAAAAAAACTAGTTCTAAATCAATCATAAACTTTGTAGTTATAGTTGAACTTTGAGAACAATTCCTTGCGATCGTAAGTTTCATTTTGACAGCACACTGTACTATGTAATGTACTCGGAACACTTGGATCATCGCATGTATCATTCATTATGAGCAGCACACGTATACTACTTTCTTTTCTTATGAAATTTTTTATTTTATTATTAAATTATTAGTATAATTAATTTAGTAGCTTAGTCCGTTTTTCTCATATAACTTGAAAAATATAGAGTTTTATAAATATGTCGTTAAGACGAGCTTATTTTTATTTACGAATCGACCTAAGTTTCGTTAAAAACAAAAAACGTTTAAATATAATGTATTTTTATATTTAAATATATTTAAACGGTCTTTTATGACACTAAAATTAGTCTAAAAACTTAAAATTTTAAATAGTCATTTTATTCGTTACTTACTCGTTCCACAATATATGAAAGAAAATTTCATATTTAAATATATTTAAAGGGTCTCTTTTCAAAGGTATTGTTATTTTTGGTTCTTTTGTTTGCATTTGGTACTGTTATGACACACTCTTTGGTTCCAGAATCTGTCTCCAAGAAACAAAAGGTAACCGTTGGGTGCATTTCACCATACAAGGCTCAGGTCGAAGCAATACAAGCAAAACTGGGCACAAAGTACAACCGGAAGGCAAATGGTTGGAGTTTTTGTGTCAACGTTCGATCAGTTGATGGGTTTCAAGGTAGCGAAGAAGATGTCATAATTATTTCAACAGTTAGATGTAACCATCGTGGATCAGTTGGGTTTCTTTCAAGTCGCGAAAGAGTAAATGTTGCTTTAACCCGAGCAAGGCACTGCCTGTGGATTGTAGGAAACAAAGAGACCATGATCAAGAGTGGTTCAGTATGGAACACTTTAGTTTATGATGCAGAAAAACGCGGGTGTGTCTTTGATGCACATGAAGACAAGAACCTGGCTCAAGTCATGATTAATGCCTTGGTTGAGTGTGCCAGTTTTGTTTCCTTACTAAAGAACGACTCAATACTTTTCAAGGAGGCAAAATGGAAGGTGAAATACATTACTAACTTTTAAGATCACTACTACTATTGTAATTCGGTCATATATTTATTTGTTACAAGAATAAACTGTAGATACGATTTGTTTTTGGGCAGGTAAGCTTTACCAACACGTTTCTTGAAAGAATAGCTAGTATTAGGAATCCTAATGTTCGTAAACTAGTTGTATCGCTTCTTCTGAAGCTTTCTAGTGGTTGGCGTCAAGTGAAGAAAAATAAAGGAAGCAGTTACAACGACAAAGGAGGAATGCTCAACGTGTTCGAGATATACAATGTCGATGGACATTTTTATCTTGTTTGGAGCGTAGACATTGTCTTCGAACACTCACTATGTTTTCAAGTTTTGAAGTTTTGGGACATCTTGCTGTTGCCACAGATACAACAAGGTGTAAAACGTTTGGAGAGTGCTTTTAAAAACTATACGTTTGAAATGATCAGTCGTTGTCAAATCAAGGGCGTCGAAGGGTACGTGCGATTAAGTGTTTTTAAGTTTGGTCCTTTTTCCTCAAATATTTATAATTTTGTATTTTAAAGTAATATAAGTTTGTTGCAGGAACCTTGTTTTCCCAATGACTTGGCCTGTGGATTCGGCTCATGACCCACCTTTTGATTTGACAAGTCGATTAGCTAATATGAGCTTAAACCACTAAGCCGAAAGCATGTTTTGATGATAAATGGATTCGAGTAACAAGAGGTGAAAATGTGGCTTTTGACCTGAAAAAATTCATGGATTGTTTGAGACATGCTAAATAGGATGAACTCAAAATCATGTTATGCTTTTATTAGTGTTCTTAATTGTCTATTGTTTTAAGAATCAATCAACTTAGATTGGTTTGGTATGTTATTAGAGTATCTCTAGTAAACTATACAAATCTTTGTTTTTACTATATATAGAGAGCCGTAGAGAATATATATTTAAGCATCTTGTAGCTCAAATGAATAGATAGTGAAGAAATTTAAAACAAAGAAAAATAGAGCTGTGACTGGGTAGTGTGAAAACACTCTTGTATTATACAGTAAACACTTTAGTTATTAATATTTTCATATAATAAACTGATTACATTGAAACACATATCATAAGGTAAACACTTTTGCTAATGATATTATAATATATGTCTATAACGATCCCTTGCAAGCTAAATGACACAGTCTTTGTGCGGTTTAGATATGAGATAACAGAATTGAGTCGAAGACAACTTGGTCAAATACTTGGGTTGTACTTGGACCTCGGCAATTTACGGAAGCAATTTTTTACAACTTGGATGCATAACTTGGAATCAGTTAACCTCGGTTAAAATCAGACCTAGATCCAACTCGGACAACTTAAAATTTTGTTGTTTTTCATTGATTTTTTCTAGTTTTCATCGATTATTATTGGATTTTTGTTGATTTTCATACCAATACCTTCAAAAAGACTATTAAATGATTATTATGTCTATAATATATATTGAATATTGAATATTTTATTTTTTTTAGAAAATATTATAGTATTTGAACATATATCATTCTGATTTATATTGATATCCATATATGCTGGTAAAAATATTACTACTAGAAAATGTATATTTAATGACAGAAAATAAATGTTATAAAATGGTATAAATTACACGTAAAAACATGTAAAAAAACCCTTGTTATAAATGAAGATGGCATTTATTTGTATGTCATCTATTTATTACACACATTATTGATACTTATTTATGACATGTAATGTGTGTCGAGAATTTTTCTATCATAAATAAAAATAACAAGCATTTGTGTATCGTAAATTTGAGTTATTGTTTTAAATATTACCATTGACCATTTTAAACTTGAAATTATATATGTTTGCATGTTTGTCATATTTGTTATAATACATAATACAAAACAAAACTATATATATTGCAAAAAAATATTGTTCCATGCAATATTTCACAATACATAAATAACATTTCAAAATTAACAACATTTCATTCCAAGTTCGATACAACATGTCAACAGAAAATAAAGTTGGTTACAAAAGTTGACAAATATTCATAAATTTCATCAATATCAGCATTTGCATACTAATATTTCCATCCCCCAACTTGAAAGTTAGAAAAAAAATAGAACCATATAAAATTAAAGTTTAACAAATATTATTAAATACATATAGACTTGCACAAACAAGAAAACCCATGAATTACACAACCCAAATTAACATCAAAATAACTTCTTTGTATCGTTCTTTTGACATCTTAAAAATAAGGCCATACTAATGATAATCAACAGATCGAGCAGATAAGAACGAACAAAGAATTCTTTTGAAGATATTCAATCTTTTTTATTATAAGCATTAATTTAGGTTGTGGTGGAGTTTTTATGATGATATAGGGTTCTTTGCAAGTTAACAAGCACTAGGTTTTAAAAAACATAAAATGACATTAAAATATTACACATAATTATTCTAATGTGTATTCCGTGTTTTTTATGACACTAAAATTATGACACAAACAAATACGTGTCATCATTTTTTGAGATTTTAGAAAAGATGATATTTTTTATAACACACACTTGTAACACCCAGTTATTTATTATTTTGAAGTCGACGAAGGAAGAAAAAGAAATAAAGTCCAAAGTCGGGGACATAAATTCATCAACGAACGAAAGTCGGGTGAGTGGGAGTATATAAGGGAGAGGGCAGCCCTTACCCTCTCCTCCACACTCATATTTTCAGCTATCAAAGAGAGGAGAAGAGAGAAAGGAAGAAAAGAGGAAGAAAGTGTCGGTTCGGGTTAGTTCGAGTGGCCAAAATCGTCGTGTAGCAAGCCAAATCGAAGCCCTTGTCGTTGTGCTCGTTTGTGTGAGTTCTAGGACCCCACTTTTACTTGTTTTCAACCGATTTTGGGGCTGGAAAGCATCAAAAACCCGTTTTTATATGTGTGTGTTTATGACCCATTTGGGTGTGTTGCGTGTGATGTGTTTAGAGTATGTTCCGGGCTTGTGTGTGCTTGTATGGTGTTGTGGTATGCACTCCTAAGGTCTAAGATGGTTGATTTAGGCTTAGAATGGGTTTGGATGAGCTTGGAGGCCGAAAATGACAGATTGGGTTCGGGGTGAACTCCATTCTGCATCAGCTAGGGCTATGCGACCGAATGAAGGTCATACGGCCGATTGAGAGGCGATTGAGGTCCATTCGTACGATTGGGATTCATTCGCACGATTGAGGGTTCAATCGCACGACTAAGGTTCCATTCGCACGATTGGGAGTCCAGTCGCATGGGGAGTCATACGACTGAAGGTCTAGTCGCATAGGTGCTTAGTCGCATGAGTCCATTCGCAAGAGGTCAGTCGCATAGGTGCTCATTTACATTAGTTCCATCCGCATGAGGTCCATACGCACGACTGGATGTCCATGCCCATAGATGTTCATCCGCATGAGTCCAATCGCATGATGTTCAGTCGCATGGAGGCCATGCGACTGAAGGGTGTCCATACGCACGAATAGGGCTGTTGCACCCGAAGGAAAGTGTAGTTCGACTCCTGACTTTCGAGGGAAAGTGCATATGTATGTTTTGACGTAGAGGTTCCCGTAAGAGCATGTAAGATAACTGTTATGGCCTTAGAGAGCAGGTAGGGCATAATGATGATGATGTTGCATGTTTATGCATGATGCATGTTATGTATGTATGATGTTGCCCTGTGTGATGTGATGACTGTGCATGTTAATATTCCTTATTATGATGTATGTTTATCTTTCCTGTGGCTTTACGTGTTATGATAATGAATGAAATGAAGTATTATGTAACGTAAAGTGGAAAGACATGAAAAGTCTTGCAAGTATTGGATATTGGGGTCCTTCTTTGTGATCGACCATTATTATAGAACCTCTACCGCTTAACTCTAGTACTGTGGCATACGCTCAACTGTTCAATTATTGACTTCGGGCCAATAGCTAAATAGTTCGGGGTGTAGCATATGGTATTAGTACGGAAGATATCCGATGCGCAAGTAAAGTTATAATGAATGAATGAATGGATGAATGAAGGAGATAATAAAGATATTATCTATGTGTACGTATGATGTGTGATCATGCAAAAGTAACGAATGGTTTTAAATGAAAGTAAAGTATGTTTTATTATAAAACTAGAACTCACTCAGCAACGCTGACTTTTTACGTGTTTTCCAGTTGGCAGGTAATGATTGCTGAGGATGGCACTGCGAGGCTACTCGGCTCTTTTGGGATGACATTCTTTTGATTAATGTTTTTGCATTGTAATGCGAACAAACTGTTTTGTAATGAATGTTGTATTAACTTGCAAAAGCATTTATATAGAAATGAAAGCCTATTTTAATGTTCCGCTGCGATGTTTATGAAATATGAATGTAAATATATGTTTTATGTGCGATGAATGACCAACTGTAGGCGTCCAGGGAACGGGGCCTTACAAGTTGGTATCAGAGCTAAAGTTTAAGTGAAACAGGTAAATTTTCAAAAAACCTTAACTTAACTGAAAATGGGACGGAATGGGAATGGAATGCCAATCTGAGTAGCTGCGTGCCATCAGGTATTTTCGTAAAGCTAACCAGTTTTATGTGCGCATGGTATGTGGTTATGTGTTGTATGTAGATTTAAATACTGATGTAGTCAGGACAGGTAATGCTTGGGGTATGAAGAGTAAAGTAAGTGGCTAATCACAACTGGCCAATGTAATTAGGGACTTACTATACTTGACATAAACTAAGTTGTTCCTTGAATGACCGTGTTAGTGTTTGAATCTTTCAGTGTGATTTAGAGAATGGCTGGAGGTAGATCTTCTAAAGCTTCTAGGGGTGGAGGCCGTGGCGGGCCTGATGTTGAGCCGCGACCCAAAAGAGGAAGGCCAAGGGTCGAAAAGGTGGTTCCTGAAGAACCAGAGACCACTCATCCGGAGGCTGGGGATGAGAGTGCAAACCTGAGGCCCTCGGTAAAGGAGGCTGTTGTTGAAGAAGTACACCAGGTCATGCAGACAATCTTATCGTCTGTGGTGACCGAAGTCATTAAGGCGGTGAAAGAAGGAGAAAGAAAGGAGAGAAACAGGTCTTCGGGGGAACGAGAGCAACCGGAGCCTGAAACGATTTTCTCTGATAATGAAGATGAGGAAGAGGAAGATGAGCCTGTGCAAGAGGTGGCACGAGGCTGTAACTACAGGGCGTTTATGAGATGCAAGCCCCCTACTTTCGACGGTAATGGCAATGTTGCCGCTGCTCACCAATGGGTGAGAGAGATGGAGGATGTTCTCGACATCAGCGAGTGCCGGAAAGATCAGAAGGTGAAGTTTGCCACTCATTCATTTGTGGACTTGGCACTATGCTGGTGGGACAACATTGTCCAAGCGGAGGGTAATCGGGCAATCGGGAGAATGAGATGGCCCGAACTGAAGAAGATGGTGATTGAGGAGTTCTATCCTCATAGGGAAATGGATAAGATAGAGAGGGAGTTTCTGCAGCTGGAGGCGGGAACCATGACACACCAGCAGTACACTACAAAGTTCAATGAGATGGCACGGTTGGTGCCGTATCAGGTGACGCCTCTATCTCGGAAGATCAAGAGGTACATTCAGGGCTTACCGGTGGATGTTCGTAGGCATATGATCGCCGCCCGGCTAAACACGTTTAGGTCGGCGGTTGATTTGGCAGGGAGACTGTATGATGAGCGGGAGGTGGTGGTGACCGAAGCGAATAAGAAGGATGGTGGTGAGAGGAACTGGAATGGGAGAAGGTTTGGTCGGGGTGATGCCTCGACGGGTAACAAAAAGGCACAGGTGGATGACCGCCGTGTGGCCACACCGGGAGCGGGATCGAGGAGGTGTGGCAAGTGTGGGAAGGAGCATGCGGGAGAATGTAGGCTGGGTTTGAACGTGTGCTTCAAGTGTGGGAAGGCAGGCCATATGGCAAAGGATTGCCTGGCGGGAAAATGTTTTAACTGTGGGGAAAGTGGTCATATGAACAAGGATTGTAAGAAGCCGAGGGCTAAGGGTTCCGGGGCGAAGAGGACGGGAGGAGAAGGACCGAGGGCGAGCGCAAGGGCATTTACCATGACACAGGAGGAAGCTAGGACGGACTCTGATGTTGTGTCCGGTACGTTTCTAGTGAACCAAACTTTAGCTTCTGTGTTATTTGATTCTGGTGCTAGTAAAAGTTTTATTTCTGCTGCTTTCTGTGCTAATCTGCCTGTTAGTAGTAGACGGGTCGATGCGCCCTTTGATGTAGAAACTGCCATAGGTAAGTCTACTCGGATTTCTGAAATGATAGAGGGCTGTGATGTGGAACTGGAGGGTCACAAGTTTCCTGTTAGACCATTCGTGATGAATTTAGGTGGTTTCGAGTTGGTTCTTGGGATGGATTGCTTGGCGGACTTCAAGGCGAACATTGTGTGTCGCAAGAAGATGATTCGTTTGATAGCGCCTGACGGTAGTTCGGTGACGGTTTATGGTGATTGGGTTACTACGATTCCAAAAGTGATCTCGACGGCCGTGGCGGGAAAGTGTATGAGGCGTGGATGTAGTGCCTACTTGGCCTATGTAAAGGATGTGGATACGCCAACACCACAACTAGCCGATGTACCGACTGTGTGCGACTTTCCAGACGTGTTCCCAGAGGACTTATTAGGAGTGCCACCTGACCGAGAGATAGAGTTTCAGATTGATCTGATACCGGATGCCCAACCTATTGCCAAAGCACCGTATCGGCTGGCTCCGACAGAGATGAAAGAGTTGATGGAGCAGTTGCAAGAGCTACTTGATAAGGGGTTCATTAGACCGAGTATATCTTCTTGGGGTGCTCCAGTCCTGTTTGTAAAGAAGAAGGACGGTAGTATGAGGATGTGCATTGACTACCGCGAGCTGAACAAGTTGACGGTGAAGAACCGATACCCCTTACCGAGAATAGATGATCTGTTCGATCAGCTCCAAGGTGCCAGTTGGTTTTCAAGGATAGATCTTCGATCTGGTTACCATCAGTTGAAGGTGAAAGAGCAGGATGTTCCTAAAACAGCTTTCTATACGTGCTATGGTCACTACGAGTTTCTTGTCATGTCCTTTGGTTTGACCAACGCACCAGCTGCTTTTATGGATTTGATGAACCGTGTGTGTCGACCGATGCTGGATAAATCAGTGATTGTGTTTATTGATGATATCCTGATTTGTTCGAGAAGGAAGATTGAGCATGCCGGTCATATTCGGGAGCAACTGAGACGCTGAGGAGGGAGAAGTTGTATGCTAAATTCTCCAAGTGCGCGTCCTGGTTGTGCGAAGTTCAGTTCTTGGGTCATGTGGTGAATCCCGACGGGATTATGGTGGACCAGGCGAAAGTGGAGGCGGTTATGCAATGGAAGTCACCAAAGACGCCATCCGAGATTCGTAGTTTCTTAGGTTTGGCGGGCTACTACATGAGATTTATCCGAGACTTCTCTAAGATTGCTTCCACTAACCAAGTTGACCCAAAAAGATGTGAAGTTCGTATGGGGTCAAGCTCAAGAGAAGGCGTTCGAGGAACTGAAGGCGAGGTTGATTCAAGCTCCTGTCCTGTCATTACCCGATGGAAGCGAAGATCTGGTGTTTATTCCGATGCTTCCTACTCAGGGTTGGGGTGTGTGTTAATGCAGAGAGGAAAGGTTATAGCCTATGCATCCCGACAGCTGAAGATTCATGAGGTTAATTATCCTACTCATGACTTGGAGCTAGCAGCTGTGGTCTTTGCGTTAAAGATTTGGAGGCACTATCTTTACGGGACGAAGTGCACCATATTCACTGACCACAAGAGCATGAAGTACTTCATCGAGCAGAAGGATCTGAACATGAGGCAGAGACGGTGGTTAGAACTTATAAAGGATTATAATTGTGAGATCCACTACCATCCGGGCAAGGCCAATGTGGTGGCTAATGCCCTTAGCCGAAAAGAGAGGCCCGAGCCGATTCTGGTGAAAGCATATCAATTGATCATGACCTCTGATGTAATGAAGCAAGTCAAAGAGTTTCAAGACGAGGCACTGAAAGAAGATCGTCTTAACTCTGAAAGAATGAGAGGTCTGGTTGGGGAATTTGGTGAAAACACACTCGGTTTTAGAACCCGATTCGGTCGTGTGTGGATTCCTCGTTTTGGGGATCTACGGGTGAAGATAATGGATGAAGCTCACAAGACTCGATACTCCATTCACCCAGGCGTCACGAAAATGTACCAAGATATGAAGAAGGATTATTGGTGGCCGGGTATGAAGCGCGATGTGGTGAAGTATGTGAGTAAGTGCCTTACTTGCTTACAGGTGAAGGCTGAGCACCAAAACCCGTATGGGAAGATTCAACCTTTGGATATACCGGAATGGAAGTGGGAGCACATCACCATGGATTTCATTACAAAGCTGCCGCGTACTCCGAAAGGATACGATGCCATATGGGTGATTGTTGACCGTCTGACGAAGAGTGCCCACTTCCTACCGATCCGCGAGACATTCTCATCTGAGAGGTTGGCTGATCTATTCATCAGGGAAATTGTAACTCGTCATGGTGTGCCGGTGTCTATTGTGTCTGATCGTGACACCCGGTTTACATCCAAATTCTGGAAGAAATTCCACGGCGCTATGGGGACAAGGTTACATATTAGCACGGCTTATCATCCTCAGGCTGATGGTCAGTCCGAAAGGACCATTAAGACGCTGGAAGAAATGCTTCGCGCATGTATGATCGATTTTGGGGGAAGTTGGGATGACCACCTACCGTTAGCCGAATTCTCATACAACAACAGCTACCATGCCAGCATTGGTATGCCACCATATGAGATACTATACGGTAGGAGATGCAGAACACCCGTATGTTGGGGTGATATTGGTTAGAAGGAGTTAGGGAGCATCGAGGTAATCAAGGCTACGACTGAGAAGCTTGAGAAGATCAAAGCCTTCATGAAGGCAGCCAAAGATAGACAGAAGTCGTATGCTGATAAACGACGCAAGCCGATTGAGTTCCAGGTGGGTGACCGAGTTATGTTGAAGGTCTCACTATGGAAGGGTATCATCCGCTTTCGAAAGCGGGGTAAGTTGAGCCCAAGGTATATAGGCCCTTTCCGAATCATCGCTCGAGTAGGAGAGGTGGCCTATAGACTGGAGTTACCGGATGAGTTAAGTGGAATTCACCCGACATTCCATGTATCTCATCTAAGGAAGTGCTTAGCTGATGAAGACATGATTGATCCACTGGAGGATATCGAAGTAGACGAAAGGCTCAATTACGTGGAGCAACCAGTGGCGATCATCGATAGAAAAGAGAAAAGACTGAGAAATAAAATGGTTCCTCTTGTGCGCGTACAGTGGAAGCACAGGAAGGGATCCGAGTCAACGTGGGAGACTGAGGAAGAAATGAGACAACATTATCCATGTTTGTTCGAGGAATAACAGGTTTCGGGGACGAAACCTATTTAAGGGGGGTGGACTTGTAACACCCGGTTATTTATTATTTTGAAGCCGACGAAGGAAGAAAAAGAAATAAAGTCCAAAGTCGGGGGACATAAGTTCATCAACGAAAGAAAGTCGGGTGAGTGGGAGTATATAAGGGAGAGGGCATCCTTTACCCTCTCCCCCACACTCACATTTTCAGCTATCAAAGAGAGGAGAAGAGAGAAAGGAAGAAAAGAGGAAGAAAGTGTCGGTTCGGGTTAGTTCGAGTGGCCAAAATCGTCGTGTAGCAAGCCAAATCGAAGCCCTTGTCGTTGTGCTCGTTTGTGTGAGTTCTAGGACCCCACTTTTACTTGTTTTCAACCGATTTTGGGGCTGGAAAGCATCAAAAACCCGTTTTTATATGTGTGTGTTTATGACCCATTTGGGTGTGTTGCGTGTGATGTGTTTAGAGTATGTTTCTGGGCTTGTGTGTGCTTGTATGGTGTTGTGGTATGCATTCCTAAGGTCTAAGGTCGTTGATTTAGGCTTAGACTGGGTTTGGATGAGCTTGGAGGCCGAAAATGGCAGATTGGGTTCGGGATGAACTCCATTCTGCATCAGCTAGGGCTATGCGACCGAATGAAGGTCATACGACCGATTGAGAGGCGATTGAGGTCCATTCGCACGATTGGGATTCATTCACACGATTGAGGGTTCAATCGCACGACTAAGGTTCCATTCGCATGATTGGGAGTCCAGTCGCATGGGGAGTCATACGACTGAAGGTCCAGTCGCATAGGTGCTTAGTCGCATGAGTCCATTCGCAAGAGGTCAGTCGCATAGGTGCTCATTCGCATTAGTTCCATCCGCATGAGGTCCATACGCACGACTGGATGTCCATTCGCATAGATATTCATCCGCATGAGTCCAATCGCATGATGTTCAGTCGCATGAAGGCCATGCGACTGAAGGGTGTCCATACGCACGAATAGGGCTGTTGCACCCGAAGGAAAGTGTAGTTCGACTCCTGACTTTCGAGGGAAAGTGCAGATGTAAGTTTTGACGTAGAGGTTCCCGTAAGAGCATGTAAGATAACTGTTATGGTCTTAGAGAGCAGGTAGGGCATAATGATGATGATGTTGCATGTTTATGCATGATGCATGTTATGTATGTATGATGTTGCCCTGTGTGACGTGATGACTGTGCATGTTAATGTTCCTTATTATGATGTATGTTTATCTTTCCTGTGGCTTTACGTGTTATGATAATGAATGAAATGAAGTATTATGTAACGTAAAGTGGAAAGAAATGAAAAGTCTTGCAAGTATTGGATATCGGGGTCCTTCTTTGTGATCGACCATATTATATAACCTCTACCGCTTACCTCTAGTACTGTGGCATACGCTCAGTTGTTCAATTATTGACTTCGGCCCAGTAGCTAAATAGTTCGGGGTGTAGCATATGGTATTGGTATGAAAGATATCCGATGCGCAAGTAAAGTTATAATGAATGAATGAATGGATGAGTGAAGGAGATAATAAAGATATTATCTATGTGTACGTATGATGTGTGATCATGCAAAAGTAACAAATGGTTTTAAATGAAAGTAAAGTATGTTTTATTATAAAACTAGAACTCACTCAGCAACGCTGACTTTTTACGTGTTTTCCAGTTGGCAGGTAATGATTGCTGAGGATGGCACTGCGAGGCTAATCGGCTCTTTTGGGATGGCATTTTTTTGATTAATGTTTTTGCATTGTAATGCGAACAAACTGTTTTGTAATGAATGTTGTATTAACTTGCAAAAGCATTTATATAGAAATGAAAGCCTATTTTAATGTTCCGCTGCGATGTTTATGAAATATGAATGTAAATATATGTTTTGTGCGATGAATGACCAACTGTAGGCGTCCCGGGAACGGGGCCTTACGACACTCTTTCATGTTATAAAATCAGTACGTGTCATAATTTGTGTGTTATTAAAGGTATTTTTTTCTAGTAATGTATCAGTGAACTTATAATATTTGATATATGTTTTATTTCCAAAAACTAAATTTGTTAATAACTTACCATGTTCGAGTACTCCCCGTCTAGACTGAGTACTCGCAACTCTCGGGTCGATCAACCTGACAACGCTTAGTGACTTTTGTAATATTGATAGTAACATAACGAATCACAAGAGTGCAAGCCAAAGCCATGTCCTAGTTAAAATATATTTTAATTTCAAGGTGTGTCGTGTGCTAATGAAAACAATGATTAATTGTCAAATAGCCAATGGTGTCACGCCAAAAAGTGCATGCACAACTCGTACTCAGTCGCAACAAAGACATAATCTACCTTGGATCACATGAGCTAAAGCTCAATACTCTACCTCAGTATATAGAGCAAGCAATTGTATAATACTTGTTCAAGTTCCAGCTGAAGAGATTGAAGCCAAGAAAGACTTAATAACCTATAATAAGCCCAAACGACCTCAACATATGTAGGCATCAACATATCTGTGGATAGTGGAATCAGAAGTGTGACACCCCACCCGAAACCCAAGCGGGCGTGCACACTTGATACAACTTACAACGAAAGCAAACCAAGTTTTAATTTCAAACTTACAACATTCTGAGTACAATACATTATTTAATTACAATATCAAACAACTATAACATTCTATAGCTCTAGATTTCACTACGTCCTCATTATTCCTAGAGTATTTTCACTGATTACCTGTGATACATATACTTAAAAAGATGTCAACTAATGCCGGTGAGCTCATGCTATACAGTTTACAAAATTTAACTTTGACATGCATACAATATGGGTTGTGATATTTGGGTTCATAGGCACTGTGCCTTCTCTGGTTTTACCACAACCACCGGCAACGGGTTTGACAGACCCTCCCGGCCGTCAAATAGCTGATGCATATGAGGAGCCCTATCCTCTTTTCAGCCAATTTAACACATTCCATTAAATATATCAGGATCCTGTATACCCCTACCGACCAGTGCATATATGTAAGCATTATAATTATTACCAGTACAGACAAAACGACTATATTATCACAGTTTTGAAAACAATCATGATAACTCATCTGTTTAACAGTTGCTTAACAGTTGATGAGTAATTCCTAGCAAGATCTAGTGATATCTCTAGGTCCTGATACAGTTTAAATAATCCTAGGTTAGGCGATGGTACAACTAACTAGTTATTATCATGGTTGGACATTAGCTAGCGCTACCTTATTTAAGCATGGGTGATCAGTCCATGCCTAACCAAGACTAGGCTACCTAAAACCCAACCCCAACAATAACCCTAACGCCTAAAATAATAATACTATACTAATACTAATCCTAATTTTAATAATAATACTAAAATAAATAATAATTAAGTTAATATAATATTAAGCAAAAAAAACATACCTTAAAATTATCTAAAACAATTTGATGTAAAATCTTCACTACCCGCATTCCTATTCGAGCTTTAAAAAAAC
>CM046035.1:86760926-86777799 GCA_025215565.1 Flaveria ramosissima
TGGCCTTCATGCGACTGAACATCATGCGATTGGACTCAAGCGGATGAACATCTATGCGAATGAACATCCAGTCGTGCGACTGAAGCCTTAGTCGTGCGATTGAACCCTCAATCGTGCGAATGAATCCCAATCGTGCGAATGACCCTCAATCGCCTCTCATTCGGCCGTATGGCCTCCATTCGGTCGCTAGCCCTAGCTGATGCAGAATGGAGTTCATCCCGAACCCAATCTGCCATTTTCGGCCTCCAAGCTCATCCAAACCCATTCTAAGCCTAAATTAACCCTCCTAGACCTTAGGAATGCATACCATAACATCATACAAGCACACACAAGCCCGGAAACGTACACGAAACGCATCATACACATCACAGCCAAATGGGTCAAACACACACACACATACAAAAACGGGTTTTCTATGCTTTCCAGCCCCAAAATCGGTTGAAAACAAGTAAAAGTGGGGTCCTAGAACTCACACAAACGAGCACAACGTCAAGGGCTTCGATTTGGCTTGCCACACGATGAGTTTGGACACCCGAATCACCCGAAACACCCCTTTTCTCTTTTTCTCCTCTTTTCTCTCTTCTCTTCTCTAAGATGGCTGAAATTTGGGGGAAATGGGGAGAGTTGGCTGCCCTCTCCCCACTAATATCACCTCATTTCCCGACTTTTCTTCGTTGGCGAGTTTGGTCCCTCGACTTTGAACTTTATTTCTTTTTCTTTTTTCGCCGGCTTCAAAACAATAAATATCCGGGTGTTACAAGTCCACCCCCCTTAAATAGGTTTCGTCCCCAAAACCTGTTATTCCTCGAACAAACGTGGATAATGCTGTCTCATTTCTTCCTCAGTCTCCCACGTTGACTCGGATCCCTTCCTGTGCTTCCACTGTACACGCACAAGAGGAACCACTTTATTCCTTAGCCTTTTCTCCTTTCGGTCGATGATCGCCACTGGTTGCTCCACATAGTTGAGCCGTTCGTCTACCTCGATATCCTCGAGTGGAACAATCATATCTTCATCAGCTAAGCACTTCCTTAGATGAGATACATGGAATGTCGGGTGAATTCCACTTAACTCATCCGGTAACTCCAGTCTATAGGCCACCTCTCCTACTCGAGCAATGATTCGGAAAGGGCCTATATACCTTGGGCTCAACTTGCCCCGCTTTCGGAAGCGAATAATACCCTTCCCAGGTGAGACCTTCAACATAACCCGGTCACCAAGCTGGAACTCCATCGGCCTGCGTCGTTTATCAGCATACGACTTCTGTCTGTCTTTGGCTGCCTTCACGAAGGCTTTAATCTTCTCAAGCTTCTCAGTCGTAGCCTCGATTACCTCGACGCTCCCCAATTCCCTCTGACCAATATCACCCCAACAAACGGGTGTTCTGCACCTCCTACCGTATAGCATCTCATATGGAGGCATGCCAATGCTGGCATGATAGCTGTTGTTGTATGAGAATTCGCCTAACGGTAGGTGGTCATCCCAACTTCCACCAAAATCAATCACACATGCTCGGAGCATGTCTTCCAGCGTCTGAATGGTCCTTTCTGATTGACCATCAGTCTGGGGATGATAAGCCGTGCTGATATGTAACCTCGTCCCCATAGCGTCGCCGAACTTCTTCCAAAATTTAGATGTAAACCGGGTGTCGCGATCCGACATAATAGACACCGGCACACCATGACGAGTTACAATTTCTTTGATGAACAAATCAGCCAACCTCTCTGATGAATATGTCTCGCGGATCGGTAGACAGTGAGCACTCTTCGTCAAGCGGTCAACTATCACCCATATGGCATCATACCCTTCGGGGTACGCGGCAGCTTTGTAATGAAATCCATGGTGATGTGCTCCCACTTCCATTCCGGTATATCCAGAGGTTGTATCTTCCCATACGGCTTTTGGTGCTCGGCCTTCACCTGTAAGCAAGTAAGACACTTACTCACATACTCCACCACATCGCGCTTCATACCCGGCCACCAATAATCTTTCTTCATATCGTGGTACATCTTCGTGGCACCAGAATGAATAGAGTGCCGAGTCTTGTGAGCTTCATCCATGATCTTCACCCGTAGATCCCCAAAACGAGGAATCCACACACGACCGAATTGGGTTCTAACACCGAGTGTGTTTTCATCCAATTCCCCAACCAGACCTCTCATCCTTTCAGAGTTAAGATGATCTTCTTTCAATGCCTCATCTTGGAACTCTTTCACCTGCTTCATCACATCCGAGGTCATAATCAGCTGGTATGCTTTCACCCGAATCGGCTCGGGTCTCTCCTTTCGGCTAAGGGCATCAGCCACCACATTGGCCTTGCCCGGATGGTAGTGGATTTCACAGTCATAATCCTTTATAAGTTCCAACCACCGTCTCTGTCTCATGTTCAGATCCTTCTGCTCGAAAAAGTACTTCAGACTCTTGTGGTTAGTGAAAATGGTGCACTTTGTCCCGTACAGATAGTGCCTCCAAATCTTTAATGCAAAGACCACGGCTGCCAGCTCCAAGTCATGAGTAGGATAATTGACCTCATGAACCTTCAACTGTCGGGATGCATAGGCTATAACCTTTCCTCTTTGCATTAACACGCACCCCAACCCCGAGTAGGAAGCATCAGAATAAACCACCAGATCTTCACTTCCCTCAGGTAATGACAGAACAGGAGCTTGAGTCAATCTCGCCTTCAACTCCTCGAACGCCTTCTCTTGAGCTTGACCCCATACGAACTTCACATCTTTTCGGGTCAACTTAGTTAGTGGAGAAGCAATCTTAGAAAAGTCTTGGATGAATCTTCTGTAGTAGCCCGCCAAACCCAAGAAGCTACGAATCTCGGATGGCGTCTTTGGTGACATCCATTGCATAACCGCCTCCACTTTCGCCGGGTCCACCATTATCCCGTCGGGATTCACCACATGACCCAAAAATTGAACCTCGCGCAACCAGAACGCGCACTTGGAGAATTTAGCATACAACTTCTCCCTTCTCAACGTCCCTAAAACCTCCCGAATGTGACCGGCATGCTCTGTTTCGCTCCTCGAGTAAATCAGGATATCATCAATAAACTCAATCACTGATTTATCTAACATAGGCCGATACACACGGTTCATCAAATCCATAAAAGCTGCTGGCGCATTGGTCAAACCAAAAGACATGACGAGGAACTCATAGTGACCATAGCGCGTACGGAAAGCTATTTTAGGAATATCTTGCTCCTTCACTTTCAACTGATGATAACCAGATCGAAGATCTATTCTCGAAAACCAACTGGCACCCTGAAGTTGATCGAACAAATCATCTATCCTCGGTAAGGGGTATCGGTTCTTCACTGTCAACTTGTTCAGCTCGCGGTAGTCAATGCACATCCTCATACTACCGTCCTTCTTCTTTACGAACAGGACCGGAGCACCCCAAGGAGAGATACTCGGTCTAATGAACCCCTTATCAAGCAGCTCTTGCAACTGCTCCATCAACTCTTTCATCTCGGTCGGAGCCAACCAATACGGTGCCTTGGCGACAGGTTGGGCACCCGGTATTAGATCAATCTGAAACTCGATCTCTCGGTCAGGTGGCACTCCTGATAAGTCTTCTGGGAACACGTCTGGAAAGTCACACACAACCGGTACATCGGCTAGTTGTGGTGTTGGCGTATCCACATCCTTTACATAGGCCAAGTAGGCACTACATCCACGCCTCATACACTTCCCCGCCACCGCCATCGAGATCACTTTCGGAATCGTAGCAACCCGATCACCATAAACCGTCACTGAACTACCGTCAGGCGCCGACAACCGAATCATCTTCTTGCGACACACAATGTTCGCCTCAAAGTCCGCTAGCCAAACCATCCTAAGAACAAATCAAAACCACCTAAGGCCATCACGAACGGTCTAACAGGAAACTTATGACCCTCGAGTTCCACATCACAATTCTCTATCATCTCAGAAATCCTGGTAGACTTACCTATGGCCGTTTCTACATCAAAGGGCGCATCAACACGTCTACTACTAACAGGCAGCTTAGCACAGAAAGCAACAGAAATAAAACTTTTACTAGCACCAGAATCAAATAACACATAAGCTAAAGTTTGGTTCACCAGAAACGTACCGTACACGACATCAGGGTCCGTCCTAGCCTCCTCCTGTGTCATGGTGAATGCCCTGGCGCTCGCCCTCGGCCCATCACCTCCCGTCCTCTTTTCCACTGAACTCTCAACCCTCGGCTACTTACAATCCCTGCTCATATGACCAGTTTCCCCACAGTTAAAACATTTGCTTGACAGGCAATCCTTCACTATATGCCCTGTTTTCCCACACTTGAAGCACACATTCAAACCCAGCCTACATTCTCCCACATGCTCCTTTCCACACTTACCACACCTCCTTGATCCCGCTCCCGGTGTGGCCACACGGCGGTCATCCACCCGTGCTTTTTTTGTTACCCGTCGAGGCATCACCCCGACCAAACCTCTTCCCGTTCCAGTTTCGATCACCACCACCCTTCCTATTCGCTTCAACCACCACCACCTCCCTCTCATCATAAAGTCTTCCGGCCAAATCGACCACCGACCTAAACGTACTTGGTCGGGCGACGATCATATGCCGGTGAACATCCACCGGTAAACCTTGAATGTACCTCTTGATCTTCCGAGAAAGAGGCGTCACCCGATCCGGCACCAACCGTGCCATCTCGTTGAACTTGGTAGTGTATTGCTGGTGTGTCATGGATCCCGCCTCCAGCTGCAGGAACTCCCTCTCAATCTTATCCATCTCCCTGTGAGGACAGAACTCCTCAATCACCATCTTTTTCAGTTCGGGCCACCTCATTCTCCCAATTGCCCGATTACCCTTTGCTTGGACAATGTTGTCCCACCAGCATAGTGCCGAGTCCACAAATGAATGAGTGGCAAACTTCACCTTCTGATCTTCCCGGCACTCACTGATGTCGAAAACAGCCTCCATTTCTCTCATCCATCGGTGAGCGGCGGCAGCATTGCCATTACCGTCAAAAGTAGGGGGCTTGCATATCATAAACACCCCGTAGTTACAGCCTCGTGCCACTTCTCGCACAGGCTCCTCTTCCTCTTCCTCGTCTTCGTTATCGGAGAAAATCGTTTCAGGCTCCGGTTGCTCTCGTTCCCCCGAAGGCCTGTTTCTCTCCTTTCTTTCTCCCTCCTTCATCGCCTTAATGACTTCGGTCACCACAGACGGTAAGATTGTCTGCATGACCTGGTGTACTTCTTAGACAATAGCCTCCTTTACCGAGGCCCTCAGGTTTGCACTCTCATTCCCAGCTTCTGGATGAGGAGTCTCTGGTTCTTCAGGAACCACCTTCTCGACCCTTGGTCTTCCTCTCTTGGGTCGCGGCTCAACATCAAGCCCGCCACGGCCTCCACCCCTAGATGCTTTAGAAGATCTACCTCTAGCCATTCTCTAACTCACTCTGAAAGATTCAAACACCAACACGGTCATTCAAGGAAACAACTCAGTTTATATCAAGTATAGTAAGTCCCTAATTACAGTGGCCAGTTGTGATTAGCCACTTACTTTACTCTTCATACCCCAAGTATTACCTGTCCTGAATACATCAGTATTTAAATCTACATACAACACATAACCACATACCATGCGCACATAAAACCGGTTAACTTTAAGAAAATACCTGATGGCACGCAGCTACTCAGTTTGGCATCCCATTCCCCTTTCGTCCCATTTTCAGTTTAAGTTAAGGTTTATTTTGAAATTTTACCCATTTCACTTAAACTTTGGCTTTGATACCAACTTGTAAGGCCCCGTTCCCGGGACGCTTACAGTTGGATATTCATCGCATTTAAAACATATAATCTCATTTAACTTTCATAAAACATCGCAGCGGAACATTAAAATAAACTTTCATTTCTACATAAGTGCTTTTGCAAGTTAATACAACATTTGTTACAAAATAGCTTGTTCGCATTACAATGCAAAAACATTAATTAAAAGAATGCCATCCCAAAAAGAGCTGAGTAGCTTCACGGTGCCATCCTCAGCAATCACTACCTGCCAACTGGAAAAACATATAAAAAGTCAGCGTTGCTGAGTGAGTTCTAGTTTTATTATAAAACTTAATTTACTTTCATATAAAACCATTCGTTACTTTAACATGATCACACATCATACGTACGCATAGATAATATCATTATTATCTTCTTCATTCATTCATTCGTTCATTCGTTCCGTTTAACTTTACTTGCGCATCGGACATCATCCGTACCAATACCATATGCTACACCCCGATTAGTCTCAGCTACCGGGCCGAAGTCAATAAATGAACAACTAAACATATGCCACGGTACTAGGGGTAACCGATCAGTCTTAGCTACTGGGCCGAAGTCAATAAATGAACAGCTAAACGTATGCCACAGTACTAAGGGTAACCGATCAGTCATAGCCACTAGGCCGAAGTCAATAAATGAACAGCTAAACGTATGCCACAGTACTAAGGGTAACCGATCAGTCATAGCCACTGGGCCGAAGTCAATAAATGAACAGCTAAACGTATGCCACAGTACTAGGGGTAAGCGGTAGAGGTTTTACATTAATGGTCAATCACAAAGAAGGACCCGTTATCCGATACATGCAAGACGTTTCATTTCTTTCCACTTTACGTTACATAATACTTCATTTCATTCATCATAATACGTAAAGCCATAGGAAAGATAACCTACGACATACAAGGGAACATTAACATGCATCAACATCACTTCATACAGGGCATCATCATACATACATATCATGCATAAACATGCAACATCATCATCATCATGCCCAACATGCTTTCTAAGGCCATAATAGTTATCTTACATGCTCTTACGGGAACCTTTATGTCAAAACTTACATCTGCACTTTCCCCCGAAAGCCAGAAGTCTAACAACACTTTCCTTCGAGTGCAACAGCTCTATTCGTGCGTATGGACACCCTTCAGCCGCATGGCCTTCATGCGACTGAACATCATGCGATTGGACTCAAGCGGATGAACATCTATGCGAATGAACATCCAGTCGTGCGACTGAAGCCTTAGTCGTGCGATTGAACCCTCAATCGTGCGAATGAATCCCAATTGTGCGAATGACCCTCAATCGCCTCTCATTCGGCCGTATGGCCTCCATTCGGTCGCCTAGCCCTAGCTGATGTAGAATGGAGTTCATCTCGAACCCAATCTGCCATTTTCGGCCTCCAAGCTCATTCAAACCTATTCTAAGCCTAAATTAACCCTCCAAGACCTTAGGAATGCATACCATAACATCATACAAGCACACACCAGCCCGGAAACGTATACGAAACGCATCATACACATCACACCCAAATGGGTCAAACGCACACACACATACAAAAACGGGTTTTCTATGCTTTCCAGCCCTAAAATCGGTTGAAAACAAGTAAAAGTGAGGTCCTAGAACTCACACAAACGAGTACAACGTCAAGGGCTTCGATTTGGCTTGCCACACGACGAGTTTGGACACCCGAATCACCCGAAAGACCCCTTTTTCTCTTTTTCTCCTCTTTTCTCTCTTCTCTTCTCTAAGATGGCTGAAATTTGGGGGAAATGGGGAGAGTTGGCTGCCCTCTCCCCACTAATATCACCTCATTTCCCGACTTTTCTTCGTTGGCGAGTTTGGTCCCTCGACTTTGAACTTTATTTCTTTTTCTTTCTTCGCCGGCTTCAAAACAATAAATATCCGGGTGTTACACCTACCACCAAGAATCATATCAAGCACGCCTAAAATTTTTATTTTCCATACCTAAGTATTTCTAAAACAATTGATTAAATCAAATCCTAGTACTAGAGTAAGTCATCATGATCCTTACGATGTCCAGGTTAAAGCCTAGGTACTAAATGTACCTAATTTGCTAAAACCTCAGGCTCTGATACCAACTGTGACACCCCACCCGAAACCCGGGCGGGCGTGCACACTTGATACAAATTACAGCGAAAGCAAACCAAGTTTTTATTTCAAACTTACAACATTCTGAGTACAATACATTATTTAATTATAATATCAAACAACTATAAACTTCTACAGCTCTAGATTTCACTGCGTCCATATTGTTCCTAGAGTATTCTCACTGATTACATGTGATACATATACTCAAAAAGACGTCAACTAATGCTGGTGAGCTCATTCTATACAGTTTACAAAATTTAACTTTGACATGCATACAATATGGGTTATGATATTTGGGTCCATAGGCATAGTTCCTTCACTGGCTTTACCACAACCACCGGTAGTGGGTTTGTCAAACCCTCCCAGCCGTCAAATAGGTATGAGCATGTGTCTAATGTATACAAGGAACCCTATCCTCTTTTCAGCCAGTTTGACACTCCCCATTAAATATATCAGGATCCTGTATATACCCTTACCGACCCTTGCATATATGTAAGCATTATAATTATTACCACTACAGACAGAACGAGTATATTATCACAGTTTTAAAAACAGTCATGATAACTCACATGTTTAACAGTTCCTTAACAGTTGATAATCAATTCCTAGCAAGATTGGGTGATATCTCTAGGTCTTGATACAGTTTAAGTAATCCTAGGTTAGGCGATGGTACAACTAACTAGTTATTATCATGGTTGGACATTAGCTAGCGCTACCTTGTTTAAGCATGGGTGATCAGTCCATACCTAACTAAAACTAGTGTCACGGAGTGAATTCCAAACTCACGTGCGGCACTTAGTCACCGTACTAAGTTAGCCTTGATCTTAACCATATCACCAAATTAGCAGTGCTTCGATGACTCGTAAAGATTACACAAAAGATCACAAGAGAGCTTGAAAGAAAGGTCGTTTGTATTACTTGAGAAACTTGGTTACAAGGAAGCTTTGAGTACAACATTTTTTGAGGTGATCTTCAAATGATCCATCACCTCCTATTTATACTTGTTGTCTAAGTCTAGAAATCTCTAATCTAGATTTTTCTAATGCAAATACTAAGATATTTACTAATCTAAATATCTTAGATATTAAGTAGTCTAAAATATCTAAGATACTAACTAATCTAATATCTGGATATTTCTTTACTTAATATCTAGATATTTTACATTGTTAATATCTAAGTATTCTAGATATTTCCCAGGTGTATGGGTCTTGCGAAATACGGCTGCGAATTCTAGCGTTCCCGAAGAGTTGATCACGAACTTAAGCGGGTCGTGACACTAGGCTACCTAAAACCCAACCCTAACAATAACCCTAACGCCTAAAATAATAATACTACACTAACTAGATACTATATATAATGTAGGGCTAAATAGATATATTAGTTGAAATTCATCATCCTTATAATGGTTATTCTTGTTACTTTTATTATAACAACTAGGATCGAAACCCCCCGCGCGTTGCCGCGAGGTGATCTTTTCGTAACGCTCTGAAAACCATATTAACACAAAAGAGTAAGAAATCATCAACATGTTTTAAGTATCGAAATGTCATAACATTTTTAAACATAAGAACACCTCGACGCCTTATGTCCCAAAAATTTTAAAAGAAGATAGTTTGGTTATATATATACAGAGAATACGTGATATACCGACCAATAAATGTAACAAAAGATATGTATCAATTTTCATAAAGTAACTTAAGCATAGTAAAACGAAGTAACAAAAATAATATTAATAATAATACGTACTAATACTATTTGGACAATTAAGCTAAATAAAAATATTTGTAATGAATTCAAATGTTTATTAAAAACTTATTGTTGTGGCTATTATACAAACTATTAAATAATAGTTGTCAAAATATGACTCACACAAATCTCATTGTGCACACCGACATGCACAATTAACATATACTATAATACTAATCCTAATTCTAATAATAATACTAAAATAAATAATAATTAACTTAACAGAATGTTAAGCAAAAAAACATACCTTAAAATTATCTACGCCAATTTGACGTAGAATCTCCACTACCCGTGTTCCTATTCGAGCCCTAAAAACAACTACTAAGAACGCCCAACGAGATATTAAAAACTCAGAGATTCTCTGTATCAAAGTTTTTCTAAAACCATACATGATATTATACTACTACTTAAAATGTAAGGTCGGTGATAGTTTTTCTGATTTTTTTAATAAATGAACTTTGTACATATGTAACATAACACAAAGTCAAGACACAAGTTTGTACTTAGCTTGGTGGTTTGTGAGCTCCATGCCTTTTGCATTCAACGTTTGTGACCCTGGTTCAAATCTGGGTGGTGTTTTTGTTTAGCTTGCCTAGATTAAAGGTTTTAGATAGTTCTCTCTTATTTATGTTTATGACATAAAATGTCCCTCAATTATCATGACATATACTATCTATATCTTTACAATATCATTTTATTCTACAAAATCAAGACTTTTTCAAATGACCCTCAAAAATATGAAACTTACTTTCTTATTACTTAAAATATATTACTATATACGCTTTGGGTTGTTTTACGTTTCGACGTAACTTTTGTTTGGAAATGCATCATGTCAAATATAATATGTTATCATTAACTCTACGTTTCGTCACAAATTTAATTCGGACTCGAGTTGGAGCGATCGTAGGTCTATGTTTCGACACAAAATTTTCTTTGAAAAATAGTTGTGTCAAATAACATTCATTTAACGGTAAAAATTCAAGTCACTTTATGAATTGATGTAAATTTAGTTTGGAAACGAGTTTAGTCGATTGTAGTCTATGCTTTATCACGTTCCGTACAATGTCGCGGTAACGTGTGACGGGGTAAAAAAACTAGTTCTAAATCAATCATAAACTTTGTAGTTATAGTTGAACTTTGAGAACAATTCCTTGCGATCGTAAGTTTCATTTTGACAGCACACTGTACTATGTAATGTACTCGGAACACTTGGATCATCGCATGTATCATTCATTATGAGCAGCACACGTATACTACTTTCTTTTCTTATGAAATTTTTTATTTTATTATTAAATTATTAGTATAATTAATTTAGTAGCTTAGTCCGTTTTTCTCATATAACTTGAAAAATATAGAGTTTTATAAATATGTCGTTAAGACGAGCTTATTTTTATTTACGAATCGACCTAAGTTTCGTTAAAAACAAAAAACGTTTAAATATAATGTATTTTTATATTTAAATATATTTAAACGGTCTTTTATGACACTAAAATTAGTCTAAAAACTTAAAATTTTAAATAGTCATTTTATTCGTTACTTACTCGTTCCACAATATATGAAAGAAAATTTCATATTTAAATATATTTAAAGGGTCTCTTTTCAAAGGTATTGTTATTTTTGGTTCTTTTGTTTGCATTTGGTACTGTTATGACACACTCTTTGGTTCCAGAATCTGTCTCCAAGAAACAAAAGGTAACCGTTGGGTGCATTTCACCATACAAGGCTCAGGTCGAAGCAATACAAGCAAAACTGGGCACAAAGTACAACCGGAAGGCAAATGGTTGGAGTTTTTGTGTCAACGTTCGATCAGTTGATGGGTTTCAAGGTAGCGAAGAAGATGTCATAATTATTTCAACAGTTAGATGTAACCATCGTGGATCAGTTGGGTTTCTTTCAAGTCGCGAAAGAGTAAATGTTGCTTTAACCCGAGCAAGGCACTGCCTGTGGATTGTAGGAAACAAAGAGACCATGATCAAGAGTGGTTCAGTATGGAACACTTTAGTTTATGATGCAGAAAAACGCGGGTGTGTCTTTGATGCACATGAAGACAAGAACCTGGCTCAAGTCATGATTAATGCCTTGGTTGAGTGTGCCAGTTTTGTTTCCTTACTAAAGAACGACTCAATACTTTTCAAGGAGGCAAAATGGAAGGTGAAATACATTACTAACTTTTAAGATCACTACTACTATTGTAATTCGGTCATATATTTATTTGTTACAAGAATAAACTGTAGATACGATTTGTTTTTGGGCAGGTAAGCTTTACCAACACGTTTCTTGAAAGAATAGCTAGTATTAGGAATCCTAATGTTCGTAAACTAGTTGTATCGCTTCTTCTGAAGCTTTCTAGTGGTTGGCGTCAAGTGAAGAAAAATAAAGGAAGCAGTTACAACGACAAAGGAGGAATGCTCAACGTGTTCGAGATATACAATGTCGATGGACATTTTTATCTTGTTTGGAGCGTAGACATTGTCTTCGAACACTCACTATGTTTTCAAGTTTTGAAGTTTTGGGACATCTTGCTGTTGCCACAGATACAACAAGGTGTAAAACGTTTGGAGAGTGCTTTTAAAAACTATACGTTTGAAATGATCAGTCGTTGTCAAATCAAGGGCGTCGAAGGGTACGTGCGATTAAGTGTTTTTAAGTTTGCTCCTTTTTCCTCAAATATTTATAATTTTGTATTTTAAAGTAATATAAGTTTGTTGCAGGAACCTTGTTGTGACAACCCTAGATTAAGAAATTTTATACATTAAGTTCATTTAAATATTCTAAGCCACACCTAGGTTAATATATATATTTTTATACATACATGCACGTATGCATGCTTTCATTTTGTTTACCTAAGTATGTTGTTCACTTATATATATATGAATACGTATGCATGGTCGCATGCATACCCTTTTTACGTATGCATGTACCATCTTTTGCTAAGAAACGTATATACATCACATGAATATGAGTATTGTTCATTGCATGCTTACATGCAAACACAAGAAGTACGTATGCATGTATTCTTGAACACAATTTCTTGATACAAAACTACAATACATCAACAATGCAATAATAAACAAACCAAGTACAACCCAACCAAACATCATAAACATGAGTTAACATCAAGAAAGAATTGACATCAAAACAAACCTAAACAAATCCCCTACACCTAAACCTCAAACCAAAGAATCATTAAAGATCAAGAACCACTCGGTTAACACCTTTTAAACACCCGGTTTACAACCTTAAACACCCGGTTTACACCTTAAACACCCATTAATGATCAATGACTCACCCCTCTCTTTGTGTGACACCTAAACCCACCTTGCCACTAAGCTCAACCCCAACCCGCCACCTAGCCCCTAATAACCGACTCACTAAACCTATAACATCCACCTCACATCCTAAACACTAGACTTCATGATTACACCTCCACTATTTGGAGGTCTCGGCCGATGGGAAATCCAAACCACCAAGATACCACCGAAAACCCACCTCCATTCGGTTGCCCTCAATCCCTACTCCCACTCCTCACCTCACGGACACTGCACATCATCACCATCCTCCCCACTCTCGGATAACACCATAGCCATCACGTATCATCATCATAACCTACGTCTCTCTCGGTTACAAGGCAGCAACATCCAAGCCTTGTGGAAGCACCATCTCCCGAAAGATTATCAAGAACACCAAAACCAAGCGAGCTTAGACTATCCTCACCTTCTTCTCATACTCTCCTTCTGTCAAAATCAAGGTTTTAACCTCTAAAACCCTACTAGATTAAGTTATGAAAATCAAACATGTGTTAAAATAAACACATGTGATTAACCCTTTTGATTAAACATTCAAGGTATTTATAAAAACACACAAAAATCAAACTTATTTCTCAGACAAAAAGAAAGATTTTTAATCTGAAATAAGTAAAACAAATCTTAAAAATCAAAGTTTTAGCAAGAAATTATCAACAAAAGGGTTAAAATCTAGTTATGGATTGTTAAATCAAATTTTGTATATAAAATAACTGTGATTGTGGGAACAAACATTAAAAACATACTTAGAATATTAGGGAATTAAACTCTGCAAAAATTGGTACCATTCCTATGAATTAATTAATTTATGTGCAATATTTAAGGATAAAAAGAGAAAAATTATATTGAAAGAACTGATCCTAGTAAAGTTATAGAAAAATTATGTACTGACCATAAAGAATTATAGAACCTATTGGAAAAATTTCGTGACCTAACTCGAAACATTTTCTGAAATATTAATTTTTAACTATTCTGTTAAACAAAAATCGGGAAAAATACTTAAAATATGAAATAAATTATGGAAAATTTATAGAAAATATAAGAATAAAAATGAAACAGTTTGTATAAAAATTGGAATTTTTGGACATGATCTGGTATTTTTAGCAAAATAAAGATAAAATAGGAAAAATTATAAAAATAGCTCTGCTATAGTTTAGAGCATGAGAAAATTCTGAAAAACTTTATGAATTATGATTAGTAACCTGCTGAAATTTGGCAAATTTTAGAGGCCCGAAGGTATTTCTAAAGAATTATGTGAATAATGTAAAAATAATAAAAATTAGCCTGGAAATAATTTGAATGTAAAATTTTAGTATATTTTACCTAACATCATAATACATCTACTATAAAAATTTCGGAATTTATACTAAAACATGATTTATAAAAATAAATTCTTCAATCTGAGGTGCTAAAAATGTTAAAGAAATATACATTCTCTAAATTATGAATATTTTTTTTTTGTATAGGTTATCATTTGGAGAAAAGGTGAGTTTCATGGCCCATTTTTGTTTTATAAAAGTTTTGGGGAAAAAGCATACTATCTGATGCATTATTTATGAAAATTATGTCACAACCATTAATTCGGATGTGGAACCGTTAGATAATATTGGTAGCGCTACTAGGAAAATATTTCCTGCACCAATAAGATGAGTATTGTGTTGCTATATTATCTGATTTATGAAATATGTTATGACAGATATGAATAATCTGGTTATTGTGTAAGGTTTGGTTGTGTATAATGCATCTATGTTATATGATAAACCTGTGAAGCTCACCAACTTTATGTTGACTGTTTTGAGTATGCTTTTTCAGGAATTCACCATGACTAACAGCTTAATGTTCTCCTTTGATGTTTATAATGGATGGGGAGAAGTTGTGGGGAAAGTTTGTGTGAACCTGACAGTAAATCTGTATGATCTCAGTGTGTCGGTGGATGCCCACTACCATCGTCTCTGAAGATGTTACTGTTAGGCTTTTAATGTAATAGGTTTACATTAGTTCAAATTTTGACTATGATGAATTGATGTAATCCTATCTCCTTATTAATCTTTGTTATGTTGTGTGATATTATATGAACTTAATATGCCTTATCATAAAAATATATATTTATGTGATATGTGGTGGTAATTGTTAATCAATGAGTTCTGAGCAAACAAGTCACACCCTAAGCATTTCACGCTTCCGCCGGGATGTGACAGGTTGGTATCAGAGCCATTGGTTATAGAGAATTAGGTATCATAAAATACCTAGACTATAACCATAAGCTCATGTTTGTGTAATTATGTGTATATGTGATTTTGCATGACATGATCCCATGAATATTAAAGCATTTTATATAAAAATAAGTAACTAACTGTTGGGTTCAAACCATAAAAAGATTTGTTTTGCAGCTATGAGTACTGATACCAATTTTTGTGAAACTAACTCATTCGGATACTTGGACTACAATAAAGAGCTTACGCCTGAACCTAAACCTCAGCAAATCCTAGAACCTATCCCAACCAAAAGGGAAGACAATCATAAGACCAAATTTTATGTCCGTCGTGCACCTGTAATGGTAGGAGGATATACCATTAAAACTCCTAGGAAAAGAGTACGGCCTGGGAACAAATTCAAGATTAAGAAAAATGAAGGTAAGGAGATACAAGAAACTGACTCCCTCGGAAACGAAGAAAGTGAAGCTAAAAGACAAAGGGTGGACGAAGATCAGAGCGCAGCCACTCAACAAACTCTTAAACAACTCAAGAAAATTCAACAAGAAATCAGGGAAATTCAGAAGGATGTGAAGGAACTAAAAGCACCTAAGGGCAACGTCTTCTCGAGAATATGGAAATGGATGCAGGGAAACTAGGAACTAACCTTTAGTGTAAAAACTTTAAATAAGAACTTAAATGAAAAATATCTTTTGTGTTTGAACTATTACTTGCTTATGTGTTGATTAGAATATTGTCAAGAATCTAGAATTCTTTTTAATATTTACTATAATTAACTATAGAAAAGCATGCCGCCAAGAAGAAATTCGCAACCCGTAAGGAGGACTGCAAGAGTGGGACGACCTAGAGCTAGACTGGGAGAAGAAACACCTGTTAACCCAACAACCAATGAAGATGAAAGAATTTCTCGGATAGTGTCACAGCAGTGGGAAGCTGCCATACCCATACTGGTAACTCAACTTCAACAAAACCTGAACCTTGGTACCACAACTCCCGGCAATGAAATACCAGCTGATGATACCATAAGAGATCAACCAACAGAGGAGATTATGACGGAGAAAGGCTGTTCTTATAAAGCCTTTATGTCATGTAGACCTCGAGAATTTGATGGTAAAGGCGGAGCAGTACAGGCTCTACGCTGGTTAGATGAAATGGAGTCAACTCTGGAAATCAGCAAATGTGCCAGTAACAACAAAACCCTGTTTGCTTCACACTCCTTGAAAGGGGAAGCACAATCCTGGTGGAAGATGGAGATAACCACTAAAGGTAGGCACATTATGAATGAGTTGAGTTGGGAGGAATTTAGGAATTTGGTTATAGAGAAATACTGTCCATATAATGAAATAGAAAAATTAGAAACCGAATTTCTAGCCTTAGAAATGAAAGGAGCAGCACATCGGGAGTATACTGACAGGTACAATGAGCTCTCGAGGTTAGTACCACATCTAGTGGCTCCGGAATCTAAGAGAATAGGAAGATATATTTGGGGACTGGTGCCACAAATAAGGGGATTGGTGAAATCAGCTAGGCCCAAGACTTTTCAAGATACTGTAAGTTTATCAGGAAGTCTGACAGATGAAATGATAAGAAATGGATCACTGAGTAACCCAAGATCTGGAGAAAAGAGGAAATGGAGTGATGACAGCACAGGAGGAAGGTTTAAGGGAACCCCTCAAAAACGAATAATTAGA
>CM046035.1:86777999-86842999 GCA_025215565.1 Flaveria ramosissima
CATGTTTCAATCACCAGTGCTAGTGGTCCTACGGACACAAGTTGAGCCCCATCACCACCTCCCACCCACAGTGACCCGCCATCAAACCCCTAACTCCTAGTTAACTGCCATCCTCTTGCTATTCTATCAATTTTTAGATAATCCTTCAAAGTCATCAGGCTTACCCCTGCGTACTCGCCTCATGATATATTTTATTTCTTTTTTAATTGTATCGACGGAGAATCTAAACCAGAATATCTTACCCCTCCTTACGTCCTGGTGCTCGCCGGCCATCACTTTGTTCGAACTTAATTTCCAATTTAAATTTTTGGGTGATTCATTGTATTCAATCGTCTTCGTACCAATACATTATGTGTGTCAAATTATTGAATTGAACACACGACTCATTTTCTTCCCTGACCCTATTGATCTTCTTTGTTAGTTTCTATTGTCCATCTATTAACTTCACAAATTTTATATTATACCAAATGCTAATTAACAGAACCATGGCATTTAAGGTTTTAGTTTGTGCAAAAGATAAAAAGCAAGCTCTTGAAGGGGTTGTAAACGAGAGTAGGGGTTTAGTTTTGTTAAATAATAAAATAAAGGTACATTAGTCGTTTAACATGTCATCTAACTAAAAATTAAACTTAGTGGAAATGAACTGTTACAAACCCTTTACTTCAGTGACGTTTAGCCTAATCAATAAAGATTTAGAACTAAACTTGTAAGTTGACATAAATAATATTTTCTGAAATATACTCTTTGGTAAATTGAAAGTTGGCTTACGTTGATAAAATCATCCAATGACTTATCCTATTAATTAATAATCAACCTGAGGAGTCATCTTCATTTATCTCAGATAATTTTGTTCTGGAAAAATAATAAGAAAATATAAATTGTTTTATTCTTGAGTAAACAAGCTTTGAGAATGATCTAGTGCTTCAATGCGGTTTCCGTTGTAATCTATGGTTTTATTTCATACTTGATAAAGCGTCTCTTCTTCTTCCTGTCTTATTTTCACTTTTTGTAATTTCTATATATTGTCAACCTATTTCGCTGAATTTTAATAAACTTAATTTTAGGAGTGAGAAAAAACCGAACTAACCGAACCGTAACCAAACTAACCGAAAAACCGAACTGAGATAACCGAACCGAACACAAAACCGAAGATAACCGAACCGAAAATAACCGAAACCGACTTCTTCAGTTCGGTTTCAGTTTTTCAATTCCCTATCACAGAAAATAACCGAACCGAACCGATTTTCTTTAAATTGTATGAAATTTTAATTATTTATGTATGATAGTCTATAGTATAGTTAGTTATATATTTGTTTTGAATCAAAATAATGAAAAAAAATGACAAACTAAACATAAGTTCTTAAACAAAAACCTGATAAACAAAATCTATTAAATAACAATAAACATGAAATACTATTTGTAAAGTTCTCTAGCTATTGTTATGTAGTCATTGTTCTCGAACAAGATCTTAAAAAAGAAAAAAAATTAATTTTTTAGTTATAAACTATTTACTTTTGTAGCGAATGTTTTCTTTTTAAATATATTAATCATTATACTTATTGTTTTAACTCTTTCGACAGATGTTCTGTCGAGGAAAAAACCGAACCGAAACCGCCATAAAAACCGAAAACCGATCGGTGGAAAATTTTTAATAACAGATAAAGTCGGTTTCGGTTTCAATGAATGGTAAATATCGAACCGAGCACACCCCTGCTTAATTTCATTTCATGGCTTGATGGGCTGTTTGGCTTCAAGATTTGGTTTGAAATCTGTATATGAATTTAATGTAGAATATATTTAACTAAAGAATGACTGATATAAAGAAATTAACTTAAATTTCTACGTTGTTTAAAAGATTAACAAGCATGTTACATGTAATTAGTCTTGAAAGGAGTATACGAGTGTTTATCGTATCGAATAAACGGTTTATTCAACTTATATGATTCAACTTTCTAGAATTTTAATTTTTTTCTACCATAAGAGAATTCGATCCAAACTAGGCATATTCATATCCGATCCAAACTTATCTGATTTCAACTTGGACCATATTCGGGTAAATCCGACTAATTCGAATTAAAACAAATAATATTTTTTTCCTAACTTTTTGTTAGTGTCTTTTTTTTTTATAGTTCTTGGTTTCTAACTTGATTGCAGCTCTTCGAGACTATCATCTATCTACTTTCTTTGATAATTTGATTAGGTTTACGAAGAGTCGAAGATAACTGAATCGAAGAAATAGATTATTGAATACTATTTTAATTTATCACAAATGATCAACTAGGCAAATTGTTGTTCTTTTAAATTTGGACCGGATAAAAGTGGGTACAACTATACATCCAATGAAAAACTCTGTTTACATATTATTTAGTTAAAATCTTATTCAGTTAAAACGGATATTCAAATAATCAAAATTTAAAATATAAATCCAAAAACTGGTCTGAAAGCCGAATAAGAAATTTGAACTCAGACAAGTTCCATTTTAAATATCTGAATAAGAATTCGAATCGGTTTTTTAGTTTCGGATTACAAGTTTACTTTCGAATTTAGATGAGATCCACTTTTAACACCCCTAATGTAGTCACCTTGGTTAACTTAAGGGACCTAATCGGTAAAAAAACCGGACATATTCCCTCGACCTTTCCAGACCGGAGAATGTCATAATTTACCAAAACACCCTCGGCCCTTAAGTTATAACGTACATGACTCCCGATCTCCGGTCTATTTCATTTTCAACCAGAGGGTTAGGGCTTTAATCACACCCCCAATAACCCGGAGCCGCCGGCTTCACCGTCGTTATCGGCTTCAATTTCGCTCTCAGCCGTCGACTGGTGGCTGATCAGTTCTACACATCACTACTAAATACGCTCATAAGGTAATCTGTTCTTTTTATGATGTTTTTTTTGATCAATTGTTGTTCTGTGTCTCTCTGGATTCTTGTGTCTGTCGTCAATTGAAACGAACTTGAATCGGTTAGTTAGTTTGATCATTTGTTAGTTGTTACCCGTGGTTTACGGATGATTAGATTATTATTGTTGAGTAGGGAACTCGTGTTCTACAGTTGGTATCGTTTTTGATTCTTAGGGTTTAGTCGTTTCATTTTATTTGGAATTAATGAGTAGGATTGTAGTCTTCTTGATCTTATGGAAACACGTTGATTTACTACTTGTAGTAAGTTAGGTTAGAAGAGAATTAACGAGATGACGAGATCTGAGAGATAGAACCTATCATGGCAGAAGGGGTTGGCCTTTGGAGTCAAGGGCATAAGCACAATTAAATTACTAACTATTGAATATGGTTATGAAGAGGAGTTACATCAGTGTACGTAGGATTTTATGATACTTTTAGTTTTGAAACAGATGAAACCATGGAACAATTGGGAAAATGAAACTAGATTGTGTTTTAGGTGTTGCACTAGCTAATTGGTAATCAAGTTATCAAGAAAAGGAAATGGTGACTATACACGTTCCTGTGTACCATTTATGCAATATATACAAATGACTTCGTAAACGACTTGTGCCCATAATTTCTATAAATGGAAGATTTACATGGTTGGTGTTCTTTGGTTTCAACAGGCACGTCTTCTTAGTTTAACATTTTTCTCGTGGCTTGATGTATATCAGTAGTTGTGAACCTATTTTTCTCAAGCTCCATACAACCTTTTGGGTATAGTGTAAATATTTTTCTTTCATTTAGCCAAATCAAACCTATATAGGAAAATCTTCATTGAGAGCCATTTTCTCAAAAGAAATTGCCAACAACCATCATTTTGTATGCTATTGCAATAACTTTTATTTTCTCCTTCTATATTATTGTTATCATTATCATTAAGCGATTGCAGATAAATTTTTACAATGATTTAGAGCAAACGAATGGGTTTTGAACTGCCGTTGCCCATTTATAACAATCTTAATTTCCTAATCTGTTTCCAATGACTTCAATAGTCTGCAACTCTGCATGCTTGTATCCTTCTGTTTTCTATACAATGACAAACCATTATTTCTGTAGTGTGTGTAAACTTTTTCAAGCCAGGGTGTTATGTTTTTGTAGATGGGATTAATTGGATTGAATCTCACAGGTAATTGTGCATGGGAGTTACTGAGTTATGAGATCATACCTTGCATGCTGTGATATTGCAAGGGCAAGATGCCATACATGTATTTCTCAAAACTGAGAGGTATATTCAAACAGGGGATTCAGAGAACCAATATTGTTCCAGAAGCTGCCTTTCAGGATTCGTTGGAAGTTCTACTTGCTCATGGAAAACTTTTGTTTGGTAAACCTAGGTTCTACTCTGGACCGTTTGTAAAACCCAGTGACCTAAATATACTACTGCAGCAGTATTCCCCATGTGCTGCTCAATTAAACTTACAACCAGCTAGCCAAAAAAAGAATATTTCAGTTATGGGAGCTGTTTCACGTACATTTTCAACTCCATCTGTCTCAGGACCATCATTTCAAGTTTGTGGGTATCATGTTGATAATCTGCAATCTGGGGCCAGTAAATTTTCTCCTGGTATTAGTAATCTTAAGATGCCTGTGGCCCTCGGCCGTTCTAGAGCTCTACTAGGAGGAAGGTGTTTAAATAACATAACTTCTACTCGTGAGAATCTTATGGGTTTTATTGACAATTTTAGTATATCTGACACCAGTAGAAGTTTCCACAGCTGCATGAAGATTAGCATGAACTCTAGTAATAAGGAACAATCAGATAGTTTCTCTATTTACGGATACTTTATTTTTCATGCTGCAAAGACGAATGGTAGTTTCAACCCGTTTCTAGGGTTTCAGTGGAAGAGCTTTCACATCTCTGTTCCAGCATATTTAACTGCTGAAACAGCCTCTGGCATGTTCTCAGACAATCGTGTGCATGATGATCAGCTTACAAATTCCGCAGACTCATCTGACAGGTAATAGTAACATTGATTTATTTTTTTTGGAAATTATTATCAAAGAATTTATAACTTATCTATACCACTTGCTGTTGACTACAGGAAGACCTTATCAGACAGACCACTGAAGCTGCTTTCAGGATCATGTTATCTACCCCATCCTGACAAGGAGGAAACAGGTGGTGAGGATGCTCATTTTATTTGTTCTGATGAACAAGCAATAGGTGTAGCGGATGGTGTAGGTGGTTGGGCTGATCTTGGTATTGATGCTGGGAAATATGCACGTGAACTTATGCTTAATTCAGTAAGTGCAGTACAAGATGAGCCCAAGGGTTCTGTTGATCCTGCTAGGGTTTTGGAGAAAGCTTACACAAACACAAAAGCCAAAGGTTCCTCAACTGCTTGCATTATTGCACTCACAAATCAGGTAGTAATACTATTATTAATTTAATTACCCTTTTTGGGTATTGCATTATTGCCACATGGAGTTATCTTTTGTTTTCAGATTTTTTTTAATAACGTGTGCCCTTTTTGCAGGGTCTTAATGCTATTAACTTGGGTGATAGTGGCTTCATGGTAGTTAGAGATGGATGTACTGTTTTCAGATCTCCTGCGCAACAACATGATTTTAATTTCACATATCAATTGGAGAATGGAAGCAATAGTGATTTGCCAAGCTCCGGTCAGGTTCGTTTAAATCTTTTTTTATGTTACAAGCTTTATAATGGTAATATATAATTATTTGATTAGAGGAAGATGATGAAGACTTAAATATATATGCGAATATATTGACGATGCAGGTTTTCTCAATCCCTGTTGCACCAGGAGATGTGATAATAGCAGGCACGGATGGACTGTTTGATAATTTGTACAACAATGATATCACTGCAATTGTGGTTCACGCGGTGAGAGCTGGTTTAGAACCGCAGGTGACAGCTCAAAAGATAGCGGCTTTGGCTCGACAAAGGGCACAGGAAAAGGATAGACAGACACCCTTTTCTGCTGCAGCTCAAGAAGCCGGGTTTCGGTACTATGGTGGGAAACTTGATGATATTACTGTTGTTGTCTCCTACATCACTGCTTCAAAAGACGTAAGCCCTTCTCTTTATAAATCATATACATACACGCACATCACACAGATAAATGTTGTCTTGTAAATTGGATGGGTTTTTTGACACATGGTATGCACTTGTTGTGCAGGATGATTCTTCATCATCAAGCTCTTCATAGGTGATTCCGTTGAAGCAACTAATCCGTCCAGTCTCCGTGGTGGCAGTCTGTTGTTTGATGCTTGCGTGGTCTAGTGTTTTGAAACGTATAAGAAATACTTATGCATACAGCAGGATAGTGACATTTGTACATAGCAGGACATTAGTAATCTACTGTATTTTGTATGTTAAGGCATGCTGTGTTCTTGAAGAAGGGAACATCAAAAGTTCTTTTTGTTGTTGAACTTTCCTTTAATTTTCATGCTCCTTACCAAATTAACATGTGGGATTGATTCATTGGACTGATTAAAGTAGGATTAGAGATGACTTTAAGAGCTTGGTACAATGCTACCAAAGCACCAGTTGATCTGTCTGTGACCAACCCTGGTCTAGTTACGGGTCAATAGTTTGTTTAGTATCATTTCTTTGATCTTGATATGAGCTGTATATATGTGAACCTTTGAAATGTTATCTTGATGTTAAAGCTTCAACCAATGGTCAATTATATGTTCGATCTTTGATGATGTTGTCATTAGCCATTGGTTTAAACGTGCAAAAACTAGTTTTTCTTTCTAAACTGGTACAGTTTTGGGCCAATGAAAGTCAAAACCAGTTCTTGGTGCAACCGGTTCAAGCTAGAAACTGATTTTGGCGTTTGGAGCTGGAAGTAATTGGTTTGGTTCAATTCTGGGTTTTAATTGTTTTGGGTCGGTTTGATTGTTTTGGTTCTTGAATAGCTTCACGGTTTGCCTTTTATTGGCTCGTGAATAAGCTTCAATTTTGAAACAGGGGTTGATTCATTATTGTTATTATTTCTTTCTTTTTGAATGGCAAATTTACACACTCACTGTTTCTCTACTTCGAAACCATATCATTTATGTTTACAAGACTTCAACTATATCACTATTTTTTGAACTGCATATAGACACGTTAATAACCTGACGCTAACCATTTTTGTCATGCATTCACCTTCTTCCTTCCTTAAATTTGGGATGAAAATTGATTTAACCATACAAAATTTTGAAGACTAACAGTATTAACCGTTATTAAAGTCCCAAATGACTTTTCACCTAACGGTATTAATAAGTCATTAAAGTGTATTTAAAATCATCTTTTTATACATGTGTTTTTTCTTATATCCATTTATGAATACTTGAAATACATGGCCCCTTATTAAGTTGTAATAATAATCAGAGAGTCAACCACCTCAAAAGTCAACAAACACACCACCAACTACAAACCTCAGTAGGGGTTCAAATGGTGAAGAGAGCCAGATAATCACAGAGACAAAGTCAATAACGATCATCTCCTTCTCTACAGATTGCAATGGCGATTACTGTGGGTCGCAGAGACAAGAACACAGGTCAATCGATACGAGGATCACGAATCGCCGTTGCAATTCTCATCGGACTTCTGTTCGGAGGCATCTTCGCTTTTCTGTACCCTCATGGTTTTTTCTCTTCAAATGCTTCACAGTTTCAAGGTCGTCGTCTTGCTAAATCGATTCTACAGGTTAATCTTACACTCTTCAAACTGACTCAATATACGGTGTTTATTACACTTGCTTTATTGGTATGTTAGGGTTTAAGTTCTATACAACTCATGTGTACGGCGTTTTGTTTCTTGAATCAAGTGTTTAGAATTTAGTTTGATCCCTAAGAGATGCTAACTGTATGTTGATGATGATCATCATAATTTGCTTCTTTCTTACTTATGTTGGTTGTTAAATTTGAAAGGCCATTGGAAATCAAATACTTATTCTATTTTGAACCTTTTAGAAACCATTTTAGCACAAGGGTGTTGATTGGTTGTCAAATGTCAATCAGCATGATTTACTTGAACTTAAAATCAAGAAGTCTAGATCCTTTAGTAGATTAACTTATTATTTTAAGCAACTTCATGAGACTTGATATAAAATTTTTGTTTTTACAGATTGGATCATCTACATGCGAATCCTCAGAGCGAGTTAACATGTTGAAAACAGACCTTGCGGAATTATCAACTAAAAATGATGAGTTAAAGAAACAAGTTAGAGATCTAACCAAAAAGTTAATGGCAGCTGAACAGAAAAACGGTAAGGCTGAGAAGCAAGTTATAGTGGCAGGCGAACCACAAAAAGCCGGGCCTTTTGGTACTGTCAAAGGTATAAGAACCAACCCTGTAGTCCTTCCGGATGAAACTGTAAACCCAAGACTCTCAAAATTATTAAAAAAGGTCGCTGTTCAAAACGAGCTTATAGTTGCCCTTGCGAATTCTAATGTTAAAGCCATGTTAGAGGTGTGGTTCACCAGCATCAAGAAAGTAGGCATACCCAATTATCTAGTGGTGGCATTAGACAGTGAGATTGCTGATCTTTGCAAAGAAAATGATGTACCCTTTTACACTAGAGATCCAGATGAGGGTATTGATTCGATTGCCAAAACAGGAGGTAATCATGCGGTTTCAGGTTTAAAATTCAGAATCTTGAGGGAGTTTCTACAGTTGGGTTACAGTGTTCTGTTGTCAGATGTTGATATTGTATACATACAAAATCCTTTTGATCACATATATCGCGATTCAGATGTGGAATCTATGTCTGATGGGCATGATAACATGACTGCTTATGGATATAATGATGTATATGATGATCCATCTATGGGGTGGGCTAGATATGCTCATACAATGCGGATATGGGTTTATAATTCTGGGTTCTTTTACCTTCGACCTACTTTACCTGCGATTGAGCTTTTAGATCGCGTTGCTGACAGGCTATCCCACCCGCCACCTGCTTGGGATCAAGCGGTTTTCAATGAAGAGCTCTTCTATCCTTCTCATCCTGGTTATATCGGACTTCATGCTTCCAAAAGAACAATGGATCGTTATATGTTTATGAACAGTAAGACTCTTTTCAAAGAAGTGAGAAAAGATGGTAAATTAAAGAAGTTAAAGCCTGTGATTGTTCATTTGAATTACCATCCAGACAAATTACCCAGAATGCACGCAGTCATGGAGTTTTATGTAAATGGGAGGCAAGATGCATTGGAACCATTTCCTGATGGTTCTACTTGGTAACATTTATGGTGTACTTGATCTTGTATTATGGTCTAAATCTAATTTTCTTTGTTTTCTGTCATCTGTTTAACTGATATACTTTATCTTCTTGCTAAATCCTTTTTTTTTCTGAATGACATGTGTGTTTGATCTTAATACTATATGAACAATCATTTGACATGTTGTTCTTCTTAGGAGTGTAAACGAGTGGAGTCGTGATCTACCCTAGTCTAGATCAGCTCGTTCAATGCTTGAGCCAACTTTAGACGAGACTTGGCGTACGATGAAGCTCATTTCCTAATTCCTATATGATGTCAGTGGCATCATAAACCAAGTTTGATTACAACTTACAAACTAGTTGATCTCAAACTTATAAAATTGTACATGAGCAAAACTTAAAGTTTAAACATAGAGTTAGAAAGGACTCTAAATCGAGCTCTGCTAAATTGAAACAAGTCAAACTTGATCTTAGTCAAGCTTCAACCTTCACTTTGTCACATCCTTGTTCTTGTAAGGTATCTAAAACAGTTAATTTATAATTATTTGAACTTATGATCCAGGTAAAAAAGGGTTGAAGGCAGATTTGTTGTGAGAGAATAAACAAAGATGTTACTCTAAGAAAATTATAGGAATAAAGGGATATGTAAAGATTAACGTATGGCACAAGATGCATCTTTAACGAGAGTGATATATAGTCATATTCAAATTGAAACTACAATTAATTTCCTTCATTGTTTAGTTTTGTCGTCACTTAATAAATTAAATTTATGATCAGGAATGAAACCATAGCAAGTCGTGTTTTTATTATATTAATAATTATCTATTTAAAACAAAAAGTATACTTGATGTTACCATAAAAATTTACATTTAACAACTAGAATTATTACATACTTCAAGACTCGAGAGATTGAAATCCATTAAGTTGTGAGTAAAATACATCGGGTAAGAGCTAATTCTCTGAACGTTCATACTATGTTGCATCTCCTTAATAGTTAAACAAACAAAATATTCCTAAACACATGCTTGATATTTGGTGATATTTGAATGTTTATACTATGTTGAATGTCCTCGGTCATTAAATAAATAAAATTTTCCCAAGGATCATAAGTTGACATGAAAACAATCACAAAATCAAAACTTGACACGCTCTTGGTATTGTCTTGTTGTACAAAGAATTTATAAAAGCATACACGTTACAACTCACTACTAAAACATCTATATACCATATTTGTAAAAACTTTATAGATTTGAATTTGATTAAACATAAATTTGAACGGGACAAGACTTTGTAGATTTGAAATTGACTAGACATAAACTTGAATGGGATAACTCATGTATCCAATACCAAATTCTTATAATCAATACGATAACGAACTCTATAAACCATTTCAAGTTCATGATTAAACTCCAAACCAAACTTATATATGGCTGATTTAACCAAAATGTGTAATAACCTCCACCTCATAATCATCCTACAACTTAATCACTCACCCTTAATCCAACATCAAATTTGTGTTTAAAGCAATTGGCGCCAAGAGAATTTTCGTATACAACAAAATCAAACACCAAACTTCCGACCCCTTATCCCCCTGGTCCCCTTCATCCATCTTGTGGCTTCCATTGCTGCTTATCCTTTACCCCACATTCCTCTGTTTTTTGTCACTTTCCACCACCTGAATTCTCAATCGCTCACTCATAATCTCAATACAAACAATCTCAACGAACGATTTCATGTTGTGGTTCATAGGAAATGGAGAAAGTTGGTCGTACGGCGAATCTATCACTGCGGTACAGTGTTTCTCATAGGTCGTTTGACAGCAAAGGTGGTTCTTCTGCGGTGAGAAACTCCGACGACGAGGTGGATTTTGATGACGTGTTCGGCGGACCTCCGACGAGGACGAGGTACAGTTTTAGCAGCGGCGGGAGGATCAAGTCGTCGGAGGAGTCGTCTAGTTCGCCGTCGGGATTGGGTGAGAGGCCGGTGTTCGGTGAGGCGTATGGTTCTCCGAGAAGACGTACGAGTGATGATTTCTATGATGATATTTTCAGGAGGAGTGATGAGTCGGTTCGATCGCCGCGGTGGTGTTCTCCGACTCCTGGTTCGAGAACGTTGAGTCCTGCTAAAATCGAGCAGTTATCTTCTTCGGTTCCGTCGGATTTCAGGTTCTGATCACTTCTGTTTATCATGATTTGTGAATTCGTTTTGTAAATTGATAAGTTTGGAGGTTGTTAGGTTAATTTGTAGTTGAAATTAGGGTTGATTTTCTTCTTCATCAAATGAAGTGATTAGGCTGGTATTTGACCTAATTTCTTCTTCATTAACTGAAATTTTGATAGTTTGATTTGCTAGATATGAAGTTTTAGGGTTTTTGCATATGAATATATGATGTGATGGTGTGGTATTGTTTATTTGTTTATGCATACTTTCAGCCTGCCTCCTAAGATGACTGAAGATGGAGGCATTCCTGTGTTTGGTTCGAATGTGCATACACCGAATACTCCTCTCTCTAGATTTTCAAGCCCAGCAACACAGATTTTCAGAAATAATTTAGGTCAATCTCCTGGTAGGACATTGTTATCACGTGAATCGTCTAGTGTTAAGGAGTCGGTTCACTCAACACGATCCAGTGAAAATGGGACTGACCACATGTCAAAGCCTAAAACAACAGGAGCAAGATCTCCAAGCAATGAATTTCACTTTTCGATACACAAATGGCCCAATGTGGGAGTACCATTACTTGTGTCTCTTCGTGGGGGTAAATATACTGCTATGAAAGGAAGTAGTAAAGTTAGCGCGCTATCAGTGGATAATATGCAAGATTCTGAATTTCCAAATGGAGATTTGTCTGCAAAGAAAGAAGATATGAAACCTGTTTCTGGAATTAGTTTAGTGGAAGTTATTGAGAAAGAAACTTTAGCAGTGAAACAAGAAGGGAATGTGGAGGAGGTCATAGCTCCAAGTTCATTATTACATGATGAGATCGAAAGAAAAGGTATATTGATGTTGTGCAGTAGGGGATATCAGATTATGATGAAGGTTATAACATCTAATAGCTGATTTTTATTTTCTTGTGTGTTCAGGCTATGAAGAGGCTGGCAAAGAGGCTGGCAAAGAGGCTGAAACTAAAGAAAAAATGGAGACAACAAGTGATAAGAAAGAAGCGGAGGTGAAAAAGAAGATTTCCAGTAAAAAAGCTGAAGCAAATAAGCCTGGTGTTGGATCACCTAAAAACCGTGTCAAAGGTATGGTCAAAGATTTCTTCAAGATCTCTAACCAAGAAAGTCCTCCAAAGACCAAAACAAATGTGACCTCTAGATGGAAACCTAGTGGTAAACACAGAAAACCGGAAGAAGTCAACAATATCAATTCAAATCCAGATACTGATGTAAAAATCAAGGCAGATGCTTTAAAAACAAAAAAATTGGCAAGTGAATTGCCTGCAGAAAACATGAAAAAGTCCCCAGATGCTTCAAGCACAATACCATTGGATGGTAAAATGCCTGCAGAAAATGCAAAAATGGCTCCAGATGCTTCAAACACAGTACAAACGGATGGTAAAATGCCTGCAGACAATGATAATAAGATGCAAGATGCTTCATTCATGGTAAAAGTTCACTTATTTTAACTTCATGTCTTTACACATATGGGTATTAAATTTTTAAATTTATTTTTGTTTCAAAGGCGAAGGAAGAAACCAGGAGGCCCACCAAGGAGAAATTCACACAGAATCGTCCTATTAGAAAACTCGAGGATATTAACTTTCAGCAGGATACCTCGCCATCTTCCGGTTAGTTGATTAACCGACAAGAATAAGCTGTTTTTAGCTTAATATTGGCTTATGATATATATGTGGTTTCTGTATCTCAGAATCAGTTCCTCATGGTCCTAAGGCTACAGTTGAAAACACAGATGATCCCGCTTTGGATAACTTCCAGGTATTAAAATATTCATCATTTGGTAATTTGTATCAGGCGTTTTATTAAATGGGCACTTGAACAGGTGCAAGAATTGACTACAGTGGAGGACAAAACTTCAAAAATACAAGAGGAATCTGAGGCCACTATGGTAAATATATCTGTTATGGTCATTTACTGTCATCTTTATCCATGTTATATTTACTCAAATTACATAAAAACCCAGGCTTTGGATTCAAAGATCCATATGTGGTCAACTGGAAGAAAAGGAAACATTCGTTCACTGCTCTCCACTTTACAACTTGTAAGCCCAAACACATGATATTTCATTATTTCGTGTCAGACTTTAGTATTTTACGCAGCTTAATTATGTACATATAGTTTAAATATTTATGATTAGATGGTTAAAGCATCATATGATGTGTTGACACAGGTGCTTTGGGCTGAGAGTGGATGGAAGCCGGTTGCACTTGTTGATATAATCGAAGCAAATGCGGTGAAAAAAGCTTATAATCGAGCAATGCTATGTTTGCACCCTGATAAGTTACAACAAAAGGGTGCCGATACACATAAAAAATACATAGCCGAGAAGGTCTTTGATATACTTCAGGTACTTTTGCTTTGATTGATTATGTTTTGTGTACATTTCACAAAAATTAACCTTTTATGGGTTCAATATAATTAGCGATTTTAGGATGATTTTAGGATTGTTCATAACGGGTCAAAAGTGGATCGGGTGTGAATCAATCTTAAACACCTTAGTGATCAAATGACTAAAATCCTCATCCTAATGATCCAAAGAGTATATCAAGATTCATTATAGAGCGGTATTGTAAAAGTCGCTAGGCGCTAGCCGAGCAGCGAGCTATTGATTAGTGATAAATCAGGATTGATCAGATTAGAGTTTTTATATCTAAATTTTAGTTTTATATGTCAAAACAAACATTTTTACATATAATTTGTATAAAAATGTTCAGATTTACATATATTCACACATATTTGGCTGGATTTATCATGCTTAGGCTAAAAATTTCGAGATTTTGTTGGAATTTTTACATCTTGTTGGAAACTTCGATTTTTGGTTAGCCTAGGTCCGCCTAGGTTCAATTTGATCACCGTTGACCACCTAGCGATTATTTGGCCAATTAGGTCAAAATTCCAAGGTGAAGTGCCGATGTTAATCTTGATTTTTGCAATACTATTTTAGAGCCATAATCACAGGTCGTACCTTGCGGAATTTGAGGTCTCTTTCTCATACACCATTCGCCCTTGCCGCTATCCTTGGGACTAGTATATCTAGTAGAGGCTTTTCTTTTTAAAATAGAGGTCCTGGTTTTAAACCCATATAATGTAATATGAAATAATTTAGTAGTAGAATAAGTTTGTCGTTCAGAAAAAGAAAAGTCACTTGATAATAACACACAATTATTACTCAACGATTACTTTTGGAAGTCCTATTTCAAAAATAAAGCAAAAAAATGCTACATTTTGCCAACAATGTGAACTGAAGACATCAAATTGTTGAGTTTGGTAAAATAAAATAAAAAAATTCTGAAAGGACTCTACCTGCATGTAGTGAATAGTGTAGGGGAGAAATTGTTCCTATGAAGAATACTCGTAAGATTTCAGCCTGAGTTGAAAATACAATTTTCATGCTTAGGTTTCCATTTCAATGGCTCCCTAATTCCCTATTGGTTATTAGCCATCCCATAGCCATAAATATATGAATATATGTAATCCCATCAACTTTATTATTTTAAATAAAATACGTGAAAATTTAATGACTAGATACATGAAAATAAGTATGTTCACAAAAAGTAGATAGTGAAACATAAATAAATAAATTTTGTTATGTTTGTAAATTCATGATACTTTTATAATACGTGAACATATACATTTCTTGTTTAAATAGAAAGTTGTATAGTTTTATCTTTCTGGATAGATATATGGTTATATATTTTTGTATACATTTCTCTACTATAGTTTTAGTACTTGATAAAAATTATTTTGATGATTTGTGATGTGGTACAGGAGGCGTGGGATCACTTTAATACACTTGGTACTCTTCTCTGACCATTCCGTGACACAAAATGATTGCCCCCACCACCACACAAGACCATCTTTGAATTGTAAGCATCACTCTGCCTGCATAAAGGACTTAGCTTTCAAACACAAAACTAGTTATTTAATTTATATACCACAGTCCACACTCATTATTTTTTTATTTTCTTTTTTTATAGAAATTAATAGATTTATGCATTATAAGTTGTATATTTTGTATTATTATTTGTACATGGATTAATTTTTATTTTTTAAAATATACTTTATGCAAATATATATAAAGTTTTTGGAATAGAGATATCCTATGGGCTATTATATGAGCAGTCTTAACATTTATAGGGCCATGATTGTAAAATATCTTTTTGTACATATTATATGTGATCATTGAATATCCAGAATTCATTTATGTAACAATAATTGATAGAGATAATATGTCTAGATTATTGTTCCATTTTAATAATTGTATTAATGTCCTTATAATTGGTAATGACATTCTAATTTGTTTGTTCTTTTGTAATTATTAGAGGTGGTAATTTTTTAGACGAACCAAAACACGTTATGTAAATAATTGTTTAACATGATTAGATTTAATAAGTTTAAAAATTATAAATGACTTTATATGACATGTTTGCATGACTTACTAACATGTGTTCCCGAGTTTTTTTTCTGTTTAAAGTTTTTTTTTGTTTTCCTAGGGTTTTTCCCTCTCAAGACCAGTAAAATAAGTTGTTTATAAAATTTTGGCTTTGCTGTTGTGATTTGTGAGGTATTTATTTTTATCGATTTTCGACCTAAAATTTTTGGGTGAATACTAGCATACGGCTGGTTGAAATTGACGGCTGGTTGAAATTGACGCTTACAAATTTTAACACCTCCTTCGTAGTGTGTAAAGATGACAGCAGCATGGATTTTTCTTAAAAAAATCAATGTTCGTGCATTTTGAAATCATTTACCATATAAGAATGTGTTGAATCCAACCGAAGTTCACATTTTAATTTTAAAAATTCTGCTTCAAACTCCAACTTAATTGAATATTAACTAATCTTTTTTCTTCAGGTCTATTTAAAAAACTGAATATCATTAATTTGTCTTCTTTCCGGAAAAAGTGAGCATGGAGAAGGGTCAAAAGTGAACAGGACAAATATATACCTCGTGTCTCAAATTTTATTCTTCTCAGTCACACACACACTTCCACTTTTGCTTTTAACTTTTTTTAGCTGTCTCTCTATTAATCTATTTCAAACGTTTAAAATCCGGATACTCATTATTCATCAAGTCAAATGGTCAAGTTTATAATTATAGAATTCTATTTGAATTATTATGATTTAAATATTTAAGTAGTTTGTTTCCACCGTCTACTTCTTAAAGACAAAATGAATGAAGCATGATACTTACTATTCTCGTCTAAAAGTGACAGTGTAACTTTGAATTCGACACATGATTTGTTATCTTTTAATATATCAGAAACCTTACTCATAGTAATTAGTTCATCAACTTCAAACAAGGGCTACTAGTAAATAAATATTTATAAATTTGTTTTGTGTTTCAAACAAAACGTTTGTTTATAGGGATTTATTGTATTAAAGATATTAACTAGAGTTTATTACAACAAACATTTAATATTGGTATTAAATTATGATTAAGTTAGATTTCTTTTTAATTTTGCATCTCATTCTATTTATATAAATAGTTAATCAATAATACCTAATACATGATAGAAGTTTTTATTTTTAAAGTTAATTACACATGTGGTCTTAATGGTTTAAATAAAAAAGGTTATTTGATTTTAATAATTCCAACTTTTATTTATTGGCCGAGATTAATCACAACTCGCAAAATGTTTAAAAACACTCCCAACTTTGAGTTTATTTTCCTCCAACGATCCTTACTAATTGAGAGTTATCACTGTTGGTTTTTTGATGACACAGACTACTTATATGACCAAAACACTACGCAAAAAGTTGAAATCAACAATCAGGTCCGTCAATCTGAAACTTTTGCATCCTGAAAACCCGTCAATCTTCACCTCTTGATCTAAACCACTTGACTCATTGAAGGTAGTTTCAAGTGGCGATGGAGGCTAGACACAAAAAACGGACCTAACAGAGGTTGGGGGCGGCGGAGTTGAAAAATGACTCAGAGTTAGCCCAATTTCATCACAAAAACTAACGCGCGTTAACTCTCAGTTAGTAATGAATTGTTGGACGAAAATAAGCTCAAAGTTGGGAGTATCTGTAAACATTTTTTGAGTTGGGATTAATTCCGGCCAATAAATAAAAGTTAGAACTATTAAAATCCAATAACACATGTAAAATTAACATATTTAAGTACAAAACAAGAAAAGTAATACGTTTTGGTGCTAACCTTGAATTTTTTAAACAAAATTAAGTATTAAAGCTATCAAAAGATACATGAAACCTAGTTACCATTTAATGACTAATTTTTACAAGTTTTACATAAAAATTGAATGTAATTTTGAAGAAAAAAGTAGCCGCTAGCATTGGTGATTACACTTCACAAATCTCGTGTTAAAAATTTTACAAGTATAAGATATCGTGATATTTAAGATTAAAGATCTTGTCATCATTTCAAGAGATTACTATTAAAGTAATAGATTCAAATCACGCATATAAAGTGTGTGTTTGTCAGTAAAAAACTAAATTATATCATATTTTTATAGTTATGTTACTTTCTAATCATTTATACTTAAAATTACATCTTAACCTTTAAAAAATTATAAACCATTAAAAAATAACCTATTAATAATTATTAGAAAACTATCAAAGAGTCTTGTAAACTCTCACCCTTAACATAAGAGAAATCATTTTACATACAGCCAATAAAATACCGTTTATTATACGAAAGAGATAGTTTAAACATTAAACTACTTTGTTATTATATTATAAATAATATAATATAATATATGTGGAAGAGACAGTTTACATGATTCTGGCATTATGAAGATAAGTGGTGTGAAAAACAAAAACATAAATGAAGAAGATTGAAAACAAGGTTTATAATTATAAGTGGACCACCTCACAAGCCTCCGTTTTCCATGGTTGATGAGAGATTACGCTCTCTTTCTCTTTCTCTTTCTCTTTCTCTCTCACACGCCCACTTGTTTCCAACTTGCCTCAAACCTCAATCCTTCTTGCTTTCTGCATATTTCCTCAAACCTCATAAACCAATTCCATGCTGTTTCTTCATTTTTATAATTTCACTTCATCTTCACTCTTGCTCTTGTTGCTGTTTCTTCATCTATTTTGCTCTGTAAGTTTCACTCTGTTTTGATTCTTCTCCAAAGTTGTTTTTTATTTTTACTTGCTGAATTTCTGTTACAAATACGGTTGCAGGAAGTTGTTTTTTTGTTAGTGGATTTGTTTTGTCAGTTGCAGGATTTTCTCTGTTAGTTTGATTCATTTGCTTGATCTGTTTGTTACGTCGAATGCTTGATCTAGCAAATTTCTTAGTTGTTTTCATCTTCAGACCTACTTCAATTCAACCGTATTTTGTAGATCTCAGCAAATTTAGGTTATCTTACGGTGAATTTGTCTCGATCGTAACAGTTTTAAACCTAAAACTCTGAATTTCGGAGTTCAATTTTGTTCGTCGAAACGGTTTTCGAGATGTAGCTTATTTGGCTCTGGTTTGATGATGATCTGTTACTGTATGTATGTATGTATGTAATCATATTTCGTCTTCTTTCTGGCGTTCACAAGCACTGTGAATGGGGGTTGGGGAAGATGTAGTTTTGAGTTGTGAGTTAGAATTGCTGATAGTCATTTATGTGTTCGTTCGCCTTATTTAACTAGTTGTTGAGTAATGTTGGGTTGATTTGTTTTTATCCTTTTGTAGTTTGCTAAACATCCACTGTTTATGCTTATTGTATGGAAACTGGACCTTGTTGTATACCAGAAATTCTATAATATTAACTTATTTGTCTATATATGATTTTAAGTGATGTATTGATGGTTAAGTGATGTGTTTAACAGTTTAAATCCGTGACAGGATACTTGTTCTAATGTATTTTCCACTAAAGTTAGGAATTCCTATGGTTAGATATTATATAAGATATTAATAATAATAATCAAGATAGTCTATAGTTGTGGACATGTGTAGACACTGCATGTGAACTATATGATTAAGTCGGCAAAAAAGGTCTTGTCAAAGAACCATCATGTCGAGCAAGTTCTGAAAAAGAAAAAAAAATCCAGAGACAATTTAAAAGTTATTAATTTGATTCGGGTTAAAACATATACAAATCAACATAAGCACCACTTTTTTTTATGGTTTTGGTTTAAATAAAGTATCAAAATGGTTCACGAAAAAAAATGTCTAAGTCAATGGATATGACATGATCCATTTCCGTTTTAGGTATTATGATTTTTTCAGTGGGTTATAATATCGATATTTTATACCTTTATGGTTTTGTAGGATGACTTGTGCTGACTGACCAACATTGGAGCAACATGAAATTCTCAACAAAGAAGGGATTAACACCTGTAACACCCTTAAATTTAAAAGGAAAATCATCATCTGGTTGTTTTTGTTTATTTCCAAAAGTTAAATCCAGATATGGGCCAGGAAATTCACCAGTTTATCTCAACGTCTATGACTTAACACCCATGAATGGCTATGCTTATTGGGCCGGTGTGGGCATCTTTCATTCTGGTGTCGAAGGTAACATTTCTCCTTAAATCTTTGTATTAATTTATTTACATATATGTAACAACTCAAATTAATGAATAACTATACTTTTAATTGACAGTTCATGGTGTAGAATATGCATTTGGAGCTCATGACTACCCGAGTAGCGGTGTCTTTGAGGTCGAGCCTCGCCAATGCCCCGGGTTCAAGTTTAGGAGGTCTATACTAATCGGGACAACATGCCTTGACCCGGTCCAGGTCCGCGAGTTCATGGAGCATCACGCTGCTAACTACTACGGTGACACATATCACCTCATTGTCAAAAACTGCAACCATTTCTGCAACGACATTTGTTACCATTTAACAGGGAAGCGAATCCCAGGATGGGTTAACCGGCTTGCTAAACTCGGTAACATTCTTGCATATTGATGATAGTTATTATAAATTTATAAGTTATAACAACCGCAATGAGAGATAAGTTTATAACTGATGGATGTTTTATGTTTATAGGTTCGATATTTAGCTGTGTTTTACCGGAAGCACTTAGAGTTTCAGCTGTGCGACATGATCCTAATTTCATACCGTATGAAAACGAGAAGCAAAAGCTTAGAAGTAATAGTTTTAGTTTCTTGTCTTCAAGGCAGAGGCAATTGTCAGTTTCTTCTTTGCTTCTACAATCTCCATTGAAGGGGTGCTTACGGCCTTGGGAGTTGAGGCGATCCCGAACCGCGGTGCTACACAGCTAAAAGTGTAAACTAATGTAAGTTTTCGTTGATTGAATCTTGTTTGTTAGATAATTATGCACATAAAGTGATTTGTGCACCATCAAATCAAAGTTACTGGTATATTCTCTAAAACCTTTGAAACTGACCATTATATAATCTAATTACTGGGCCGCCTATGTCATTATACACCACCTACGGTATCCTAGTGCATATATCGTATACCACATACTCTCTCCAGTGCATATCGATGCCTACACGTAGTGTCGCCTGTCGCCTATGACATACGGCCGCCTATGCCATTTTGTAGCCTACAACATACGACTAGTCGTAGTTCTGAATCATGCCTCACATATTATAATCGGATAAAACATAAAGTTATGCAAAAATGATGATATCTACTATGTTACATGAAATTCTAAAATTTATATTTAAACTAAATAAATTCTTTTTTGTAAGGGTTGAATCATCACAATGGTTAAGAGATGAAAGGTTATAACTCTTTGTAAAAGAGTACAACAATTGGTGATTATAACTTATAGCAGTCATCAAAAGGCAGAAATCTTGACAGAATCCCTAATGATCTCTCAATCCGTTAATACTACTCGACAACTGCTGATTAAACTTTTTGTTGATGAACCAAATTGTTGCTTATCTTGCTTACCACTATTGATCGACAATAACTTACCATTGATAACAATTTCCTTTCAATACATGGAACCCTCTTAGAAAACATAAGTAAAAGACCAAAAGAAGAAGACGAAAAACTAATAGAAGCTTGTTACAATAGGTCATTGTCATTAAAAGATACAGAACAAAACACTAACAAAATTCTAAACATCAGCAAGTTATCTACTGACAATATTGTTCGTGTCAGAAAAACCAACTCTTGTTAAAAAGCAGAAATGGGATAATCATGTTCAACAATGCACCATTTCCTCAAATCTCATGACTCTGCTTCCATTCAACACTCATTTTCAAAGAATATAAAACCATATTAGTTTCCCTTTTTCTCAATTTCTTTCAGGCCAAAAGAATAATGAATGGGTATACATGTAACACAACATTTCTTAGTTTATCTTTGAGAAAACAAACCTGCATAAACACAAAAGAGAATACTTCAGACGACGACAATGATGATAGTCCTGATACCATTTTATGACAAAATTTTATAAAAAAAAATCTGATATTTAGTTTGACAACTGAATATCCTTATGAGAGGCTGGCCATCAAAAAACCTATCAATTGGCTTTCTGATGCAAAATAGTTGGCGTACCGTGGATAGCTGCATGATATATTCGTTTTTCAGGCAACCCAATATCAGACATTTTTAAGTCCCCCTGCACACATCACCAAATAAAACTATCAACTTTCTTTAAAACAGTAATAGATATGTATAGTAATTGGTTAAATATACTTGATTGTATTTAAAGACAATGTTTGGTCGCTTATCATTTATTTTCATATTCCTTTGTTCTTCTTTAGTTCTTTTGTTCAAAACCATGACCCAAAACTAAAGCTATAAGACCAGACACTTAAGTCGTCATACTGTACAATCATATTTTCATTAACGTGTTCTCGTTTATGGTGAGTAGAGATTAAGGAATTTCAGACACCCATGGTTAATGTATTATTTTTATCAGTCCTAGTAGGATCATATATGAAGTCTGAACATAAATGACTACGATGTGTTCTTGGACATGAATGGCTAGATGTTTTTATATTGAAATGTGAAAGTAAATAAATAATAATAACAGATAATATCATAATCGATCACAAACCAACCGAATCAAACCTTGTTGATTTGGCCACTCGGACCAAATCAAAAGATTTGGCCAATTTGGTTTGCTAATATGTCAAAAAACCAGGATCCGGTTGACGTTTTGTGGCCTAAACCTGCCAAACAGAACTGTCCACATCCCTAATGAGATGAATATCACCTCTTCCAAAACAAAGAGGTATGGCCTATGAAGGTGAAAGGACCTTTGGTTTCATTTAGCTAGACACATAATTATAAAACAAAAATACCCATTAGAATTTTTCTAGAATAACCTTCAATGATGACAAAAACAAGGGAATATTATGCGCCCGAATATAATAGCAACAATATTCTAATGATGACAAGGATGGATCGTTCATCTTCATTTAAAAATTTGTCCCAAAAACGAAATTCGTTTTCGCTGGACATGCCTAAATGAAAGATATTACAATTTTGAAGAATTATAGCCATATTTCACGGTAAGAAGGGGTAAATTAAAGATTTTTCATATTTTTCAGACAATTAGGTAACTACAAAAGGTTTACCAAGTGCTAAAACAGATAACATGTTGGTAATTAGGTCATAACATGTACATAAATTTGAATTTCAGTGCGAAAAGTAGCTATCTTCTTTGTGTGAAGGAGACTTACAGTAGATAACTACTAATATGAACATATGAGTATAGAAGTTAACTAAATAACAAATGGGCAAATCTTAATATTTAGTAAGAATTGACTGAGATGAAGATATGAGCATACCTCACGAGCCATCAATCTCCGAACATTTTCTGCATAAAGTTTTGGATCTTCCTTTTCTTCTTGTGAAGGGTAATAAAGTGGTAACCTCGTTACTGTTATATTATTTACAAATTGACACAGCAACAAAATCACATGACGTCTCTGCAAGTGGAATATAGATTAATCTAAGGCACGTATTACACGCATACATACAAATCTTTTAGTTCCTTTTAGATTTTATCTTCTGTAGGGTTAATTTATCAAAACAAGAATAATATTATTGATCGTTTTATTGACACTCACCCCAGATATGGTATCCCATGCTGGGCTGAATCTGTGATATGGATATTTCAAGATAACAGGAAGAACAGGAGCTTTTGACAAAAATGCACCAGTTTTAAATGGAAGTATATAATCCCCATTTGTAGTTGTCCCTTCTGTATAAATATGTTGAAAAGCAAATTAAAAACCTGAAAATAAGCAGCAAAAAGTTACAAGGGCAAGGGCAAAAGCAAGATAAATACCTGGAAAAAGCATCACCATGGGTGCTGACTTATCCTGAAGAGATTCATTAATTCTATCATTCACAACACCTGCAAGCAACAAATTAAAAATGACATGAATGTTAAAGAAATATGTATTTTGTTAAAACATGAAGAAAAGATAAAGGTAGTTGATATACGTTACTAAGATATGTGTGTTATGTATATACAAGGGCTTATTATGCCATGAGAAAGAGAAGATACTTATGTTGTCCACAAAATTATCAAAAAGAACCAAGTCCAACTACAATAAGTGTTCTTACATAGATAAACTCAGATTTGATTGCTACTGCTGATAACATATGAATTCATAAGATAAAAATGCATCAACACAACAGTCGAAGATTTCACTTATATTTAAATGCAATCAACCATAATAATCATACAGTACACAGACAAGTACCTGAAACACCCTTGAAATCTGATGATTTAGACTCCCGCTGAACATATATACACCCGAGGCACTTGCTGGAAAACACAAAATGCAAATGCCGTGCAGTAACCAAATAAAAAAAATTGAAAACTAAGAAGATAAAAGACGGCTTCAAATGTAACAGTATAAGAACCATTAACTTAAAAATGTCTACTTTCATATAGAACCAACCTGATAAGGCCAATAAGAGGAAGTTTGCTCACTGATCTCTTCAACAATGACATCATAACATAAACTTCATCATGTCAGTCATAAGACCCAACATACAAACATAATATTAACTTTTATGGTACAAACAATAGACAAACCTTGGCAACAAAGCTTGGGAATGAAGAAGACATGTGGTATAATATATCCAGATGTGAAACATGATTTGATATAATTGCTCCAGGCCTTTCAATTTCCTCAGATTTCTCAATGGCATCCAACTGACCATTCATAGGAACCAAGGTAGTTAAATACTTATTATTTCACAACTATAGAAAGCTTATCAGGATAAAGAAATAACAAAGATTCACACAATTAACTTTTTTATAGACATGTCACAACCAAGATGGCAAAATGCGATCTTTCGGTACTAAGCAAGATCATGTCATCTTGTGACACATTTCTTCAAAATATCAGTATCGCAACTAGAACTTTCACACTTGTTTAATCTTGGCAAATTGGATTAATAATCCACGCATAATAATCCATATTGACAATATGACTAATGACACTCCTAACTTTTGGCTTCATTGCCAATGCAATTAGAGTAGTATAATGATCAAATTAAGTGGAAATTAAGCGTAAACTGAGTGTTAATAGATGATGATTATGCTGCTAGGATTGGTGAAAGTAAGCATTGTCATTGATCAAACTGCTAATATTACTAAAATCCAATTTACGTAAAATTTACGAAAAACTACCTCGTTGTTGAACTTTCTGTCGATATCCGGATTCCTGTAAGTCTCCTTAATCCAATAAAACCCGAAAACAAAAAGCAACGTCCTCGAAAGAACTCTACCAAACCAAAAGATAATCTTTCTCCTCCACCTGCCAATGTGTGCGTAATCCTCCTGCTCATCATCCCGATTCGGCACCGAAAACAGCGTACACCCCCGACAAACCAAGTAATACAGCAACACAACAACCGTCGCCAACACCACACGCAACGGAAACAACGTCATTAGTGCAATGGCCAACAGTACCTTGTGGGTCCAATGTAACTCACCTCGTCCCATTGTGCCATACAGATCATGTCGCACAAACGGAGCGTATTTCCTCTCGAGTTCTTGGATGTCTGGTTGTGACGTGGAAGCGTCGGAGGTGGTGGGGTGATCGTCGGTTGTGGGGTGGTGTTGGAGATTGGATTCAATGCGTGGGGATAGGGGCTGTGATGACATGCCATCGAGCTCTGAATCCATGTGTGATGGAAGATTGATGGTGGTTGATTAGGGTTGTGTGTGAGAGAAGAGTGGAGATTGTGTTTGTGTTCGTAAGTGGTATGCATCGGATGATGATGATTGAATGATTGATCGTTCATGGATCGGGTAGCGTTATGTTGGTATTGTGGTGCTTCAATATTTTCAATTTACTCCCCACAAAACACTTGAATTTCTATTTTATTTTATTTCCAACGAACTTTACTTTCTCTTTTGCTCCCGCAATAACTACAGTTAACTACTTAGATTGATGGGTTAGTTGTTTTTACATACCGTTATAGTGTGGATAACATTCCTTCACCACCTTGTTTCTCAAAATTCTTGTTATATTTAAGATTTGAATTTTTTTGGGTGGTTTATTTGAGTCAGCTGATTCTAACGATATACTGAGATGAGAGTGTTGTAGGCCGTTAACTGGTTAATAAGTTTGCTAAAACATGTTTATTTTTCTATACTGCAAAACATTTTCTTTTGCTAATTAATGATTCATGTTTTCTTCTTACATGTTCTCTCTCTACGTATTATTCATCAGGGGAAGGAGAAGAGCTCTAACACTATAAAGAATTCAATTCATCAAATTGAAACAAACAAGATATTTAATCGGATTGATTGTCATGGCTTCAGGTTCATCACATGCTCAGAAGATTGAATCATCTCCTTCATGTAACTTCTATTGGATTCCCACATGATTAATATAAGTCTTGTATCATATTTAGAAATCAGTTCTACAATATACTCATGGTAATCCCATCATAGACTAACACCCTATCAAGAGACCTTGGCCTTACCAAGCATCCATGATGCATACATGATACATAAGAGATGTATTGGGCACACAATCAAACGTCAACTTTACCAGACACGACACATTAGAAAGAAACCCATCAGGGCTCCGTAGTTAGCTTGTTGAAAGTGTGAGCAACACCAAGACAAGTGACGTCATGGGAAGTTCTTGTGTGGTCACAAAAGACAACACCTTAAGGGTCATGATCTAATGTATAATGCTAAATTAGACAATATTTTAACCGCAGTGAGCAGGGTGTTAGAAGTGGTGGTTAAACGGGTTGGGGTGTGAACAATATCATTACAAGTTTTCTGTGTTCTCGTCAAAAACAACCTTAGGGGCCAGACAAAAGACATAACAGGATCAAAAGATGACATGATACATTAATCAATCATCAACCACCGAAGATTCATTCATATTCATTATTCTCTTAGTATAATGTGGCCACTTTGTAACAAGAAAAAGATCCCCCATAGTTATAGGGACTGATATACACTCAGACAAATGACTCAACAATCAATCAAATTCCAAAACTTCATAACCCCCATCAATAATCACCATCATCATCAACAAGAGACCCAATTCTTATGCGTACTAATAATCGCCGACAACATTCCGGCAGACGCCAATAGCAACGGCTCCGACAGCCGCCCCTTTCCGTCGCGAATATCCGCCACCGCCATCAACCCATCAGCCACATCTTGCACCAACGACAGCTTCTTCATCATCATCTTCTCCCTCAATTTCTTCAACTTCACCTCTTCAATTTCAACACAATCCCCTCTCGTAACTCCAACTTCAATACTCGATACCACACAAGCTTCATCCTTCAAAAGCCCCTTCAAATCCCCAATCTTTAAACTAATACTCCCAATATACCCGATTAACTCAGCCCACGCGCTAATTCGCTGCAAAATTCGCGAGTGTTTGCTGTCAATCAGCCCTGATTTCGCCAACCAAACAAACTGCTCGACGAAGTAATACAGCCCCTCGCCGCCGTATGCGGCGATTGAGAGAATAACGTCTTGTTTGGAGTTGATTTTTGCTGATCGGAGTGAGTTGACGTCTTGGATGAATTTGCCGAGGCGGAAGGCTTTGCGGCTGATTCCGACGTTGGATTCGAAGGTCTTGAGGCGGTGGTGGAGGGGGTGGGTGGTGGGGATGGCGTCGGCGGAGAGGATGATCTTGGTGGCGTAACGGGAGATCTTGAGGAGCTTATCGACGCCGTCGCGTTTGGAGAGGTATGATTCGAGGTGGAGGAGGAAGTCGCGATTGTGGTTGGTGGGGGTTGATTTGGGTTTGGTTGGGGGAGATGTGAGGTGGGATTGATCGGAATCCATGGTGGTGGCGGTGGTGGCGGTGGTGGTGGTGGTGGTGGTGGCGGTGGTGGTTGGGTGGTGGTTTCTTTGGTAGAAAGAAAACGGTATGAGATTCAGAGATTGTATATTGAGTTGCGTGCCGGATATTGGTTTTCTTTGGTTGAAATATTGGGTTATTAATGATTAGGTTTTTAAAAATGTGGAGTCTTATATAATGGTCAAACTTCTTTTTTTTTCATTTGTTTTAGTTGAATTCTTGAATGTGGATATGTGATTTAATCTTTTCAGAACCGGATCGGACGTCGAACCGGACGCCTTACTGGTTTGGTGGTTGGACCGGTCGGACCGGTTGGACCGGATTTAATTATATTTTAATTATATTTATATATGTAATTAAATATATGTTGGAATTAAGTGTGTAAAGGGAGTCTCTCTAAAACTCTAACACCTTGTCCCACATTGGTGTGACAAATGAAACATTATTTGTTTATATGTGATAACAAGATGAAAGGTATTGAATATCTTTATGATACCTTTTACACCATGACCTACCCGCGCGCAGGGGGATGCAAAAACGTGTTTCTGGCTGGAAAATTTGGGTCGCCCACGCACGACATGCGGACACGAATGCCGTTCGAAATAAACCGGGTGCAGGCGCCGAATCCCGGTCGGACCAACACTGATGTGATTGTTAGTGTTTTGTATGATTTGAATTCATCAATTTAATGAGAATAACAATAGATTTATCAGGCTAATTTGGGGTTCAACCCATAATTTTGGTTTGTCGTTTTCTATAATCATAATTTGGGGTTCAACCCATAATTTCTTTCTAGTAAAAGATGAAATATACATAAAGTTAAATGCCCCTACTAAAAATCATACTATGTTAATTATAGATTTTGGGCCAACACTATAGTTTGGAACTTGGAGCTGTTGTTTAGTTTCTTTTAACTATCGCTCCTCTACAATTATAACTAACAGTCTAACATTGGTGATCGGTATTTTTCAAGACCTATTTTTGGATTGACAATTACTTAATAGTTAATCTAAGAGATTATCACAAACAAGTTTTATATATTTTAGTTTTATATAATTAACAAAATATAGTCTTACGCTAGACTACTAGTTGCTTTAAATCGGCCCAGCCGGATTGGGTTGGTTTACAACCGACCCAGTTTACTTTAGTCGTAAATGGATTGGGCCTTGATTGTACATGGATCGTGGATGGGCTGCTTCCATTTCAATCTTTTTGTCTCATAGGCTTACGTTAATATGTTATAGATCAAACCGTCTCCCAGGTGGGGAAAAAAGGGTCACCCGACCCGATAAGTTAAACCGAAACTCAACTAGTTAAAAACCGATACAGTTGAAACCGGGTTACAATAAGTATAATAACCGGTGGTTGGGAATTGATTTGGAGTTTTCAAATTAAACCGGTTAGGGACCAGTCATTCAGAATCAAGTTATGAAACTAGGTTAAAAGCCTGTTAACCGAGCTTTAACCTCTCAAGGGCTAATTCCCACATTCCTCAAATCATGGGATAACCACCCATGATTTTCATGTTCTTTGACCCGGATCCTACATCCTTAAAGACGAAAGGAAAACAAGGAGTTTAGTGTAGTCATTGATTTACCTCGTGGTGCATTTATGTCCGCGTTTAGATATTGTCACCCTATCGTTTGTTTGTATGATGTCTTTGTATCACAAACGAGCGTTATATCTGTTATGTTTCTTCCATTTTCATTTGATTTTCTACTCGTACTCGTTACCCCTACTCTAAATGGATGCACATCAGTGTTGATTCATTACATTGGAGGCATTGGAACTCTCAATGAAAGCACCACTATTATAAAACCAGTTCGAGATGACTAATCTTACGAAGAAATAACAAGAGAAAGACAACTTTTGTTTCAATTTTCTTCATTTTCATTCTTAAATGCTTTTACACTTAAATAAAAAGATTCTTGAATTTCCTAAGATGATGGAGTCCTACGGTAAACATGGTGAATATGTTTGTGATGTTAGGCTTTTTAGACCGTCGAACACACTCATGCTCTAATTTACACTTGTGTTATTCTTAGAATCACTAGAGATGCACATGATTGAAACTCAGAACCAGTTGATCGATAAATACATCACTTTACTATCGGGCCGTCACGTTGCGACATGTGTGTAATGTTAGTTGGGGCTTAAATTTGAGGGGAATGTTTTGGTCCCCCAAACATGCCATGTTACTTTTGGTAAATGCATATAGGATGGCCATGCTATAATGTTTTTTATGGATAAAATATGAAAGATGTAGTTAGCGTCGTATAGCAACAAGAGTTATGATCATACGCGTTTATCATCTATTATTGGGCTATCCATGTCACATCAAAAACCTGGACACATCACAATGAGATTATGTTACTTCTTTCTCTAGGGTGTAGATAAACAAATAATGCGTAATTTATATATGTGGTGAAAATTATTTGGTTCAATTACCGAATCGGTTTTCTAACCATTTCCTATCTGATTATATGTTGACTTGAGCGGTACCGAGGATTTTAGTGTTTTGGACGAGTCAGGAAAAGAGGCCCCTAGGCCTTAACAAATTAAAGTATATAAACTAATTTTTTTAAACGAAAACAAATGTTTTAGCAATAAACATAGCAAACTCATAGTATTATAATGATATACTGTAATAGCTAACTGATAACTCATTAAACTCTCTTAACATTCTTGATAGCAAGTTGATTTTTTACTTTTTTTTTCTTGGTAAACCCTTGTTGGCTGTCTTTTTTTTGGATTTCTTAGGAAGTGGCTTTAATTGGGTTAATGAATATCTATAACTAATAAGTTTGTTTGATGAAAATGAACCCAAATAATTGCATTTGAGTTAAAAGGTAATTGTGTTAATTTTTTTATTGGGTTAAATAGGCCATATCTATTTTTTTGATTGGGCCCCCCTTGAGCGAGCAGGCTCAAGACAAAGGTCCAGGTCGCCTCTCCCCAAGGCCGAGTCTACATGCTGATTAGTCCTTATCCAGTTCTAACAGTCGGCATCTGCATAGTTTTGCCTTCCATCTATGTGGATCGGTTAGGAATCGGTTTTTTTACATGACCTTTATAACTAGTTATATCCATAGTTTACAAAGATAGACTTTTTCAAAGGACTATATATAGCCATTGTTTTTACCATTAATCCCATATGTTAGTATTAATAATTGTTACTAGTATTGATACTTCTCGACCTCTTAAAAACACTAAAAATGCTATAAAATCTCAAGCTTTAATACACTTAATGACAGGCTCAAGTTGTTAAAATTCATTTGCGTTAGTGCTTCCTTAGGTGAACCAACAATGAAAAGGATTTTACCGACAATAAGAAACCCGAAAATTAGATTTATGTGATTTGTTAAGTTACAAATTTGATTATCTATTAGCCAGTACGAACTATGAACCAAATATAAGAGCCATGCGCTAAGGCTGAGCCTCCATGAATCAAGCCTTAAACTAGTGATGTTTATAAACTTTTTAAACCAATTAAACCATTTAAACCGAAGCAAGTTGCCTTGTTTGAAATATATATGTTGATTCACAATTTGCTTTTAAGGAATTGATGGTTTACGGTTTAAACTTCAAAACTTGAAACCAGCCGATAAACCAAACCAACCATTTGATCTTTACTGTTTATGTATTTTTATTATTTTAAGAATATGATGTTATGTATATGTATTGTATGCATAAACCATCCTTTATCATACTTTATAAATTAATATAAATTATGCATTTGAAATAAAACTAAAAAGAACAGATTGATCATCAATCTACTAAAGCCGAATAGTTAAAAAGTCACACCCTCAAAACCGGCCAACACGACCAACCTTGGTTTATCTTTTTCCTTGTATCAAAACCGACTGAACCGCATTGTGAGCACTCTTGCATCAATTTGCAATTTGCAAAGGGCATACATTCAAATACTCAACTATCCAAAGCTTGCATATATAAAAAAATATACTTTGGCAAAAAAACAAGAACACAACATGCATTGATACTTTCTGATCAAACTGTTGAAAAAATCCAGTCTTTCTCACAAATGCAAAATGGGTCTGCAATCACTGGATCAAATTTCAAATAAAATATCATAATTTCCACTAGTTGAATGTGCATCTTCAAGATAATTCACTGGTATACTAACTTCTAAATCTTTTTAAAAACTTAAGAATGACCATAACTTAGAAACCAAAACACACATTACATTTTAGAGTTCCCACTTCCAAGAGTAAGCTCAAGATCATCCAACCCAACATCATGAATCCTTTCTCCTTCCCATGCCTTCACTCCACCATTCTCAAACTCAAACTCCATCCCTTTCCCCTTATCAGAACCAGCATCTTTGGCTGCAGCCACCGGAGCCATGGGTTTCACCAGGTTAAAAGTCGGTGAGTTGGGGTTTGTCATCATAGGCTCATAGTTCTTGAACCTCACCCACTGGCACGAGTCAATGGTGGAGCAATCAGACTCATCACACTCGGGTATGGTTGTTGGCGTGAAGCGTTGGTACTTTGTAGGACTAGTAGGGGCAGAAGACGCAAAAAATGGCAAATTGAATGAGGAGATTGATTGTTGGGTGAATGAGTCCCAATTGAAATTGTTGGGTTTGGGGATCTTTGAAATTGGGGATGAGAGTGGTGGTGTCACCGGGGCACTGTTTGAGATACGCAAAGGGGGGAGTGATGATGGAATGGCGTTATGAAGATACGCAAACGGGTTTTTGTTCATGTCCAGGTTGGACGGGCTAGGGAACGAAGAGGATGATGGGCTGCATTGATACGATGGGATCGGGCTATGGAACGATGAAGATGGTGGACTCGGTTTTTGGGAAGAACATGGTGTTGTGGTGGTTGATGTCACACCAGTTTCAATCGAAGGCAGTGGTGGCCTTGAACCCTGTGATTCAAACAAACACTCAAGTTACAAACTTGATTACAGATTCAATCATGAATTCCTGAAATTGTTTTCATCAGATTTACAGATTAAGCTGCATAATCAAAGTCAACACTTTACACTCAACAGTGTAAACTGATCAAAGAAAACATAATTCAAGCTCTTTACACTTCAAATCAAATGAGCAGATCTACAGCTTAAAAACCCTAAATCCAACAAATCCAACAAATCCCCCAAATCAAAACACAATTTCAGCGATTCAATCTCAACTGTTTGATCGGTAACATCACACTTCATAACCCTAGATCTAACAACAATCAAAATACGACGAACCACAAACACCAAATCACCAATTGAACAGATTTCAAACAACAACTAGCAGAAATGTAGAATCATTACAAGCAATCAATAAACAACATACCTTACGAAATGTGGTGCCATCAGGAAGAACAACCCAACCAGCTTCTTTACATAAAGCTTTCAACACTTCATTGTTATCACAATGTTTAGGCAAATCATAATTCCCCTGAGCTCTCAACCCATTATAAATATTCGCTGCAATCGCCCTCCGTCGCCTCTCTCTCCTCCGATTATTCTCCTTCTCTCTCCACGACGGCTTCCTCCGCCCTCCGCCGTCCCCCGCCGCCGTCGCCGGCGACGATCCACCGTCACGCATCATCTCCATCACTCCAATCGTCTCTGTAATCTGTATATCCCTCCGATGGTTATATATATGTGATTGTGGGGATGAATGCGAGAATTACGTTGGTGAGTGTGTGCATTTCACACAGTAGTCACATGAAATTTGCTTCTTTCCAACCTCTATCTCGAAGAATCTCTGTGTTTTCGCTCTGTATGTATGTGTTTGTGTGTGTGTGTGTGTGGGTGTGGGTGTGTGTGTTGAAGACGTAAAAGTACTCTAATGGTGAAAGGGGGCAGGAATCATGTGTGTAGGGAACACGACGACTACCATGTGTCTGCAATGATTTCGAAGTAGGGTGGCCCTTGGATCAGTGTGTTTGAGGGCATGTTGTGTTAGAAGGTGTGAAGTGTTGCGTTTGATTATTTTATGGTTTGTGTTTTTTCATGTTTTCCAAATACACGAGGGATATGCTCTACTGCTAATAATCGTTAATTTAATTATTGTAGTTTTACGTAAAATTAGTATCAAGTATGTTTAATGAGTTTTTAATGACTTATACACATTCTTTACTTCACACTTTTTCTGATATTAAATTTATAAAACTTGCATTTTATTAAACAGTACATTAATTTATCATTGAGATATCGACAAGTATTTTAATAAATGATTTGTATAGTTTTATCGACAATCGGGTAATAAATGTTTTCTAACCCCAAAACATGGATCTTGACAAATTAAATAATCAACTTTAAATGACTTAATTTGTTAAGGTTATTAAGTATTGAATATTATAAAACAGCTATAATAGTATTGTATCATATTCGTAGGTAAAAAACCTAGACCTAACAATAAATTTGTCTTTATTAAACATATTTACATTTTAAAATGTTAGCGCGATAAATGTCCAATTTCATATAAGTAATTGTAAATACGTTTAATAAAGAAAATGTTTTAAGGATATTCTCAAAGTGAGAAACTGGCTTAAAGTTAATAAAACCGATTTGTTATTTAATTGTTTTTAATAACAATACTTTATTTAAAAGTCCTCTATATTAATAGTGATCATGTTTGAACCTCATGGTTTTAAACTTTTTTGTTTAAATTAGTTAAATAGGCTTGAAAAAAATATAATGTTAGGTTATAAAAAAATAAAAATAAAAGTTACGCCAGTTTCTAGTAGAAGATCAATGATTAATTTAAGTTTACAAATTTATTTTCTTTTTATTTTCTTTATGTTAAACAAATATCCAATTATATACGTTGAAACAAGATGCATATTTTTAATGTTTAATAATTAATATAATACATACCAACTTCTTCATAAATTTGTAAAACACATTTCCCATTAGAAAAAAAAACCCTGATTTTACTATCAGAAAAAATTCTAAAACAGCTAAAGTTCACTATCAGAAAAAATGATGGTTTCCTAGGAAAATTTCCGGCACAAAAAATCTTGTCGTAAATTGCTACACATTTCCCATTAGAAAAAAAACCCTGATTTTACTTCAAATTTACGTCAATAAATCGAAGAAATAAAACCCACCAGCTTTTGTCGAATAAACATCATATATTTAAAACACACTTTCAACACAAAATATATTAACGTGTTAATTAATTAAATATACATCAAAAAATATCAGAACCTTAAAGTTGATGACAAATGTTTGTATTTTAGTTGTATGAGTTTAATTCACACGTCTAGTTTGTGTTACAACCACGTAAACATAGAAGTTATAGTAATGCTCTTGTAGACGCCTCCAATAAAACAAGTTATTTTGAGTTCCCTTAGTTTTACACTTTCGAAACTTTAACTAATTTTAATATCAAATTAAGATAACTAATTGCCCCTTATGTTATTAAATTTCAGAACTTTATTTACTTTATTAATAATCTTTTTTTCTTAAATCAACACAATAGTACATCAAAGGTCTTAATTTATAGATGTAATTATATACTTGTACATGGAATGCACATAGCCATCTTATAAAATTAAACTAAAATATGATAGAAAATGTAGAATCATTGGAAATAAAAACAAACGCTGCTTCTCCTTATATGATTGTTTGATTTAATTAATTATATTAAGGACATTATAGACTTAACACAATCATGTGTTCTATTTAAGTTTTGAAATAAATTATAGCTTATTAAAATGGCGTTATTCAAGTTTGTTCCTCACATATAGCACTGGGCACATGGGTGAGCGAACTCTAATTGTGCTTGAGTTATGATATGCAATTGTGATGTTAGAAATAACTCGTAATATGTGGCCTACAGATTATTTAAATAAGTTTTACCAAATGACATAATTAATCCCTAATAGTATGAGTGGGTTATTTGATGGAAATACCCCATAATTATAATTAGGGTTTCTCCTTAGATGCTATAAATAGAGAAGTAGGGAGATAACCAAAACATACCAATAACCTATTCTCTCAAGATTTTCCATCGATCTCTCTAAACATCATAACGAGAACGAACCTCACGATCATGGCTACATCATCTTCATCAAAGATCTCTATTCCCACAAGTAAGTTTTAATTAATTGTTTTGATGTTTAGTTTATATTTGAGATTAAATGATTAGGGTTTCATGTTTTCATTCATGTATCAAAATATAATCAACATGTGAAACATATGAAGGATTCAACTAACTAAACCTTTAAACATGTCATCAAATTTGCAATGCTTACAAAAAGTCCATCATGTTTTACAACCATTAATCCTACATGAATGATCTATTTTATATTTATATCTTATAATTTGATGCTCTACATATGATCCTTCATATATCTCTCCCCGTGTATACACACATCTTTCTGTAGTGAGAAGTAAGAACACCTTCACGGCCCATTTACAAGCCTTGCTACACCTTTTATTTATTTTTATCTTTGCATAACATAATGTTTTCATAGTTTTACGAAAATTGCATCTAGAAATAAAAAAAATAGAAGGTTACAACTTACAAGTTACAACTTACAAGCCTTCACACACCTTCTCAAGTAATGATGGAAAGGAGTTCTCATACATACATACATGTTAGGTACCATTTTTTGTAATAGATTTGTATAAAAAAATGTTTACATTACTTATAATGTAAATGTAAAGTAAAGTAATGTATGAGTGAACGATATATAAGTATGTAAAACATCAATCATATTAAGTTAGTCACAAAGTCATATGTTACATTTGTGAATAAGTAAAACTATCTACTAATCATGCATCAAAAGACTCTAGTGGTATCAAGGTGTGATGAAAATATGTTACTATCCAGGGGTTGAGAACTCAAATCTGAGGGTAGACAAATATGTAGATTTATAAATAAGATTAAAGATATGTGAGTTAGTCGTTTTAAAATCATCTGTTAATTAACCGTGCATATACTATGTCAAATGTTATATCTACTAACTAGTAACTAGTATAATATAAGATGTTCAAAAAAAAGAGCCACATGTCATTTTAATTGCTTAGAACAAAATGTGGCGATCTATTTTCTTTGCGCATACTTTACACGAGCACTTTAGTTTAGATTTTAGATCACTAATCAAGGCTAAGTGATAGAATAATGTCGTTGCATACTTGGCAACATGAAGATTACTAGCCAAGTGTTGAATGTGTGTATTTGCGTAATTGATATATGTCACATAAAATATTTGAAAGATTTAAATAACAACTAGAGAAGTGTTTGGTTGGAAGAATGGAATGGAATGAAATTAAGAAACTAGTATAATTTTCAAGTAAAATTATGTTTGAGTTGGTAATGAAATGTAAACCCAATTGAATGTTTCTCCTCAAATTATCTTGGTTGTGGGATTTCAAATTCTCTCTCTAGATGAAAGGATTTTGAAATCCCACAACAAAAGGAATTTGAGGTGAAACATTCATTTGAGTTTACTTTTAATTGTTCACTCAAACATAATTTTACATGAAAATTATACTAGTTTCTCAATTCTATTTCATTTTTTCCAACCAAACGCTCCCAAAAAATTCTGATTCTACTAATAACATTGTAGTTCTTATCAAACAACATAATCTTGAAGATGTACTTTATGTTGGTAAAGATTAGGAATGAGGCTCTGCATTAAAAAGATCTCCCTCCATTGAAGAAGTTAATTTTTTTACGAGTTTAAATATATAATATCAAACTTTAAAAAAATTATATCGCCCCTTTGTTCATTCTTGCTTAACTTTTTTTAAAATTTTCATGATCCCCCCATTTCTAACTCTTATATTTTACTATTTTGAAGTCTTGATAAAATTCAAGACCAACATTACATAACAATAAAACTATTCACATACATACACACGGAAATAGAATTTGTATTGTATTCATGAATTCAGTTGTTATTGCATGTAAGACCATGTGTAATGAGACGTTAAACCTATACATCACGCCACATAATGCCCCCATCACCATTACGGTGGGGCGTTATGTTTAAAGGGGCGTTATTATTATAACGCCACAAATCACTAAATCCATAATGATGAAGGGGCGTTATAGGGGCATTTACCATTACTTATTTTTTTAACAAAAAGATAATAATGATTTGATGCTGATGTGACAGAAAATGTCTCTTAATGAGCATTAACCATTACTTATGGTCTAATAGGTAAAAGTTATACATCATTAAAATACGTCATAGAATTAATTCACTCTTATATTTATTTAAGATTCATTTATACTTTTTCTGTAGAAGAATAATCTATTAATATACGATAGTACTGAATTAATATCTTCATTATATTTGTTAACATTTTTTTTTTCAAATTCTTATCTTAATTTTATATATCAAGTTAGCAAAATAAACAAAAAAATTATTGTGATTATTAAGCGGTAGGTGCAGTGGATGTGGGGACACGAGATTGTCAAAAGTGATGAAGCAATAATGCCTCCTTCTCTGACACTCTGTGTGTGTTGTGTGGTTAAACTGCAAATGGATTCTTCTCTCTATTTCAATAATGTTGTACTTAGTATTTTTATTCGATTTAAATGTACGATTTTATTTTCTAAAATAGTTATTATTTTAATCAGGTTTATTTATATGTTTTTCAGTTGAGACCGTACCTCCAACCAACTCAGAAGAAAACTTATTACTAAAAAAACACATTGGGTCAATTCTTAACATTTTACTCAAATTAAAACTTGTTAACTCATCATCTCCGACGCTTGACCTTAACCTTGTATTCCCAGAGTTTTATAACAAATGGAAGTGAAAAGTAGTAGAAGGAATTAAAAGCAAAATGTTTTAATAATATTTCTTCTCACTTTCCTCTTAAAATCGGAAAAAAGTGGATTGATTTTTTTAATAATCTTTCGTAGTCATTCAATAAATAATTTCAATAAAATAAGTAAATATGTAATATATTTGCTTTAGAAAGGGAAAATATATAATTGATTTTTTGATTTGGTAAATATGTAATTAATAACTTTACTAAGAAGACATATATAAATACTTTTTTATCTTTTAATATTTCTTCTTTTATTTCCTTTAGTTAACTAGAGAACACAACTTAAGAGCCTTTACTTTCCTAACTTCAATTTTGTTTCAAACCAAACCACCACCTTTTTTACCTGAATTCATTATGACGCTAGAAACATTTATTAACAAGTTATTGACCTTCAAATAACTAAGATGAATTACTTATATAAATATATTTATCAACTCGTAATGAACAACAACATACGAAAAGTTTATATATATATAAAATATAACCAATTATAACTACTATTATTTTGATTCATAATTATATTTTAACATATTTTATTTTTCATTACTAACTTTAAAACATTATAGTTTATGAAGTACACCATTGTGACGTGTATTTTTTTTTATGTTTTGATATACAATTTATTCAAAATTGATTTTGATCAAAGATAATAGTTTTTTATTTATGAATATATCATGATGATATGTTTATTTCTATTTATGTTTCGGTATAAATTTGTTCAAATATTTACAGATAATCTATCTAAACTAGTAGGTGTAAGATGTAAATATTATTCAAAATTGATCTGGGTCAAATCTAATATATTTTTAATTTTTTTAAATATAATATTTTTTCTAATTCTGAAAATACCGTTGCGATGTGCTTATTTCTACCTAGGTACCAACATAAATTTATTGAAAACAAAGTTGTCGCATTGCACGATCAAAACTCATGGGTCAAATATAATATATACTTTTTTTTCTCATAAACATTATGTTTTCTTAATCTAATATACCGTTGTGACGTGTTTCTTTTGCGCTGCGTTTTGATATAAATTTCACTCATGATCATGTTTCTTTTGCGTTACGTTTCGATATGAATTTCACTCATGATTATGTTGTCGAAATGCTCGATCCCACTAGTTACAGAAAAATTGCACCGGCTTGGCCTTGTAGCCTAGTGATATTATTAATTGCCCAAAAAAGTAAAAAAAAAAATCATTGTCGTTACAAAGTGAGATGGTATTTAGAAGTTAAAATAATTTCATCAAAGAAAAGTTATAGATAACTATGGAGAAAGAGAGGGAGACCCCAAATGAAAATTGCATGAGATCATACGAAGAAACATGAACATTTCATTTGTTTAACATGAACATTTGCTTGAAAACAACCTATTGCAAGAATTAAACACGAAAAAAAAACAATGATCATTGTTATCTAACAAAACTATGAAGATTCACATACTAGCAACAGCGTACACACTAACCATCGAAGTTGGTACCCAAGAAACCATACTCGAAATCAAACGGAAAATCGAACATTGTCTTGGTGTTCCTATATCGTCACAAACCCTTAGCGTATGCGATTGGGAACTACTCGACGGGCTAGACCTCGACGACTATCCAATTGTGACCGAAGGTACAAAAGTTGATCTCACAATCAATCACATCCCATGTTTAGAAATATGCAAACAAATACAAATTACTGTTAAGTTTTCGTCGCGAAAGCATAATATCGAAGTAGACAGAACAGAAACCGTAGGAAGTTTGAAAGAAAAGATTCATATCATCGACGGTACGCCCATTAAGCAAATGATGCTTTTCTTCACAGGACTAGAGATGAATGATGATTTTCGCAAGTTGAGTGAGTATGGTGTTGGTGAGTTCTCGGAAATAATTGTTTTTTTGAAGACCATGAGTCGGTTAGTGGCTGAGCCGCCTTCGCGTAAGCTTGGTTTTGTGGTGCAAACGTCCTCGGCTCTGCTTGACTCGACTTGTCTCCCGATAGAGATGAAGGATTTGAGCACTGTGACCGAGTTAAGGGAGTTACTTTTGGATAGGAAGTTGTTACCACTCGACGAGTATATATTCATTCATAAGCAAAGGATAATGCGTGAGAGTTGTAGCCTTCGTTGGCATGGTGTGGAAAATGGCGACTATCTTTATGTGTTCAAAGGGTCGGTTAGTCGTGGGTAGCTTTCGCCGTATAGACTATAACGTTTATAACATATGTATAATTTTTGCGACATTGGTATTAGATTTATTTTATAACTTCTCGTCGTTTAGACTACATCATATATAAACTACTACATTTTTATTCTACTGCTAGAAAACGAAGCATAGTTGTCTAACAGAATGATCAACCGGTTCTCGTCATTTAGACTACATCATATATAAACAGTTTATGTCTAGGTTCTTGCTCGGTTCACTTTATATAGAAAAATAAGTGTAGAAATGGTGTATAGTAAATATGTATAACAATTCAATCAATTTCTCTAGACTTTTGATTGTGCAAATTGGGAAAAATGTGTCACAGATGTATTTTTTTGATACAATTCAAAGTATGTGCTTCATTTGATTTGACCAATAAGACATGCGTGAAACATGGTCACATAGGATGCATTGTGAGGAAGTTGGTATTTCTTTTAGCATGACAAGAGAATAGAAATTTTAAGTTCAGGTGAAAAAGTGCATGTTTGAATGTCTATGCAAAGAAAACATGTGGTGAGAAACTAGCAGAGTAATAGAAATAAATGTGATCTATTGAATGCAGTAATATGACAATCCTAGGCTTCTTTTGTAAAAACACTATTGTTTTCCAATTCGGTTTTATTGTGAGCCAAATAATAATTGACACGAGTTTTCAGTGCACATAATGTACATTGTTACTTGGGTCGTAATTATATAAAATTAACTTATAAGTAATTTCAAACACGAAAACTCTATTTAAAATTGATTCGATTAAGTTGAGTCATGCTCGTGCTATACAAGTAGACTATTACTATAAATATAATATAATCCTTATGCTATTTCCTTTATAGCACAAAAGCCATGGGCCTAATCACTGGTGAGTCGACCTAGTATCGAAACAATAAAATCATTGTTGTATGCTTATGTATTCATAAAAGACTCACATATATGCTCATATGGAATTTACAATCTTTCATCTAAAAAGCTAAGATACAATTTTAAATTATGATTTTATTTCAATTGTTTACATCATTTAATTAATAAGAGCGCATCTAGTTGTAAGCTTATAACTTTAAAATTCATAATATGCAACAAGTTATATAGAATTCATGACATTGTCATACAAACTTGCTGTTTTTATCTTCATAGTTTTCCGTACAAACTTACTCTTTTTATCATGAAAAACTTGCTCTTTTTATCATCATAGTTTTCTGTTCAAGGAAAAAGTAAAGGAACCTAAGTCCTAAATTCTAACATGTGAAGTTCATTTATCTTCTTTTTGATCCAGTGGTTTAAGTGGATAAGGAACGCTTTGGCTATTTTAAAGGTTCAACTTTAAAATTTTGGCATTATCATATTATTACTAACTTTTAACAGCTAACCAGCCATTCAAATTTTTTTTCATTATTTGACCAGATAAAAGTACGTGGCCACGTGGGTAATTACGCTCCATAGAGGTTAAAACAACGATTTTTACAAAAGTTGCCCCTTAATAACAAGGTAGATACAGGACCATTTGGCTCAGGTAATCTTATAATTCCAAGCAATAGGATTCGAATGCAAACCATATTTATATCTGGACCCGGTTTTCCAGCCCTATGAGCCTGAAAAGCCCGACCCAGTTAGGTTCCTACAAGAGATTTAGGTGTTGTTTGTTTTTTGTGCAACAAAATGTCTTCGATGTGCGGACCACATCTGCAGGAGAAAAAATGGACCAAACCTTTGTAGTCTTCAACAAGAAGCGTGTCTGTTTTTTAACATCTGCAGACTGCTAAAATCAACTGGTGGTGGTATATGGCGGTACGGGACGATGGTGGTGATGGTAGATGGTGGGTGGTGGTGGCGAACGGTGGTGGAGTCGGACGGTGGTGGTGGACATGGGTGGTGGTGGGTGATGGTGTTTAATCCTCTGCAGAGTTTAGAAGACTTTAGAAGTGGTTGTGCCAAGTCTGCACCATACAGACCTCGCGTAGACCTCTTTTAATGAAAAGTCTTCCAAAAACAAACACTTTGCAGACCTCAACATTTGCGCGTGATCAACGGACGTAGACAAAATAGATCAGAATAAGCTTTTTCTGTAAAAATAAACACCCCCTTAGGGGCTGTTTGAAATCCCTTACTCGGTCAGAAGGTGGTGATCGGGTAAAGGGTTGTTTCAAAGTTGACCAGGTATGGGGAAATATAGATGCCTAGGTCAGTGGTGTCGAACCGGGTCAGACGCGAAAGAATGAGAATCAAACATGCTGACCGGCCAAAATGTCTGACCAAGTCAGTGGGTTAGACATTTTGACCGGGTCAGAAGCAAATCAAACAACCCCTTAGTGTTACAAACATGGGTTTTGGCCTTACTTGAATGAGTACAATAGCAGACTTTTTATCTTTGAAGAAACACACAGTTTTACGTGACAAGTGACCCAAAAGAATGGGCATCCAACAAAGTTACAGTTAAGAGCATACAAACACAGCATTTTATCCCCAATTGCTAAAAGACCCTTGGAGACACAGTTTCGGACCAATACATCTATGCCAACCACAAACAAACCATCATCCCACCTTATTGTTCATGTAGCTATGGCCTTTATATGCACCGCGTGAAGAATGTCTGGCCCACATACCCACCTGCCATTGCTCTCCGAACGTTTGACTCAAACATTTTTGGGTTGTCTCTCAACACTGCAGCTGCTTCTCGGTTGAGTGGATCCTCATGGTTCGGTTCCTGCAAAAGAAAATCATCACAAATTCACAAAGAAATGCAAAGAGATAGTTGTACAGATTGTGTAGAACTTACTGTGAATAGATGATACAGGCCGTAAATTATGGTGTTTATGTTTAGGACTGGTTTCCAGTCTTCACGAAGAATGTTAAGGCACACGTTTCCATCTAAGTCGATGTTAGGATGATATACCTAATTATAGCATAATTAATTACTTATAAGTGGAACTATGATTACTGAAAAGTTAAAGAAAATTGATGATTAATAAAGTGTTGTTTACCTTTGTTTTGCATTTGACCTTTGGAGCTTCGTGGGGATAGATGGATGATATCTGGAAAGTGAACGTAAAGGTGCCACCTCTGCAAATAGATAGAATAATAAAGTTAAAAGCTTTATGAATTAGAAATGAATCGCCTTTTTTCTTTTCAAAATGAATTAGATTTTCAAATTTTGTATTTTCTTATCAGAAAGGTAGAGTAGATAGTATAATTCATCTTAAAATGCTAAAACCTGTGTCCAAAAGTATGAAAACCAAAAACTAAACATAATCTGGCATAAAAGAGTCCGTAATAGGTCAAAAGAGAATGGGAAACTTAATTTAGAAAAATTAAATGGATGGAAAAAACAGCAGTTGCATCTTTCTAACAACAGAGAAAATTGAAAAGATATACTTACAAATAGTATCCATCATCAGGGCGGATAGTAACTTCAAAGTTCATGAGATCATCTTTCCCATTTGGGAAAGATATGCTACACGTCTTTGGTAGATTTAGCTCACTTATATCTACAAATAAAAACACCAAGGAACAAAGTAAAAGAAATCGCTTTATAACATAGAAAGTTAAAGAAATTAAGAAACATGTGTTTTATTTCACGTACGGTATTGATTAATGCACCTTGTTTGTAATAAGCAATTATTAATAACTGGATGAAGATATTCTGGTTGATTATCTAACAATATAAGAAACCAGAACCAGTTCGTCTAAGGGTAAATAAAAATCTAACTTTTTACCTAGAAAGGGCACTTCAGGTCATTCTATCTCTTAATATAAATAATCAGAATTCTTAAACCCTTAAACAACTCATTATCTGATTATTACAACATAAGCATAGCCATACACTATCTACTACAATCCATTTGATAACACTTGATTATCTAACTCTAATCATTATCACATAATCACCTTCACAGTGCACATCCAAACAACCACTAAACATAATTAGTCTTTGTAAACTAGACAACACGTTATTGATTGAGTATGATCAGCATAGAACTGAATGAATATAAGAAACTGCAAAACTACTGTCCCAGTGACAAACAGACTCAAGCCCTCTGCAACTCCAACACAACGCTTTACATTGTTAAATTTGCAAGAACAAGAAATGTGACAGATTGATTATACTATAAAATTATTATTCTTTAGAACAGGCGGCAATTTTTGCAAAGTCTAGTCGTGATTTCTGGTTCTAACAGTTTAATATGACTGGCTAAATAATAATGAAATCTACCTTTGTGAAGACGCAATTCTCCTGCACTTTGCTTCTTAACAGGAGGCTTCCCGTTAGAGTTTTCTGCAAGTTCCCGTTGTTTCTCCTTGACTTTGAACAGTTTAATCATTATGCCTACAGTAAAACAAGAAACTGAAATTAATCCACATTCAGGATATATCAGCATGTATACATAGTCACCTTAAAGAAAATAACTTAAACAAAGTGATATTGGATAAAGAACTAAAGAATAGGGTCTAAAGGCAAGTTGGTGACATTAGGGCCTCTTGCCATGTGCAATGTTGGGGCTCATGTAAAAGAGGTAGGTGAGAAACAATTGTAGCTAAACCAATACAATTGATGCAAGATGACCCTAAAACCTAAACAGTCATAAACCATCCTGAAGATAAATCTAGAATAACACTAAATTTATCACTACCAATCTAAAATTTTCAACACTATTCATTAACCATCAGAAACCCATGTGCCCAAATACTTCATCTTTCACAATTGAGAAAAACACAGGTGAATAACCAGTGAACACAATCAGATGCTCAACAAAACCTAACATAAACATAAAACCCGAAGATGAAATCGAAATACCCAAAAGCAAATAGCAATCGAGTCAAGAAAACTATAACTAGCAAACTAAACCCTGAACAAGTAAAATCAAAACACCTAAAGTCCACGAAATAACTTAGATCAGACCAGAACAAAGAGAAATCAAGTCACAGTTAGTCAAAATCAGAGCGTATAGCTAAAGAAACGTTGATTAGAAGCTACAGGAATCGCGATCTGATTGAAGAACATAAAAATCAAGAATCATGATTGAATAATCATATGCATATGCAAGTTGATTCATGTGTATGAAGGGGGATAATATTGATAACCTGTTGGATGAAAGTGGCGTAGAAGGAAAGAGGGTTGTTAATGGTGAGAGGATCTGGTGGAAATGAAGTCCACTTTTGGGAAATGTGGCCTGATTGGCTTCAACCTCACCCCTATTTAATCTTCATCGTCATTTTGTCATCTAAATATTATTATTTGATGAATAAAATAGGTAAACTTATGGGAAAATTAAATCTAGAAAAATTTAGGCAGTTAAATAAGTAAATGATAAATGGATAAGTGTATAAGTTATAGGTGTATAAGTTCTTGTTTAAAAAAATAATAGTAAAATTGTGTTTTTATACAAGTAACAATGTGACATACTAACTCAAATTGTTTTACTAGATGATTTTAGATAATGTAAGAGAAACTTTACCTAAGAGCGAGTGGCGGAGCTTGACGTAGTATGTAGGAGGGTTCGAAGGTTACGGGACCCATACATTTTTTTCCTAGGCTATGTTAGGGGGGTTGGATTTAATACATATATAATTTTCTGACAACATACGTATAAATTTTCATTTCTGAGCGAAAAAACAAGGGAGCCACCCCCCCCCCCCAACGCGCACAGAGCCCCTTAAAAGGCATGCCCATGCTTAGAGCATTCATATCTTGTTCTTACGTTTATGCGAGTGCATGTTCTATATTATAGGGGATGATTATAAACGATTATGAATGAATGAGAGAGAAAATATTATTGTTTATCTTATATTTGGGAAAACACAATACAATCCCCATGATATTAGACCTCCTCTTATAACTTTGTAGGTTCTCTCTTATAATAAATGATAATAATATATTGTAATTATATTATTTAAAGCATTTCCATATTAAAAAATAAATCTTGTAAAAATTAAAAACCATATTTTTTATTAGAAACACACTCTAAAAAATAAAAAGATACGAAAATGCTCTTAAACAAAAAAACTTTTTGAAAAATATGAACTATTTTAAAACTATTTTTTAGTTTTACAATAATGATTTTAAAAAACCGAAACTATTTACAAAAGCAAAATGTTTTGAATAATCGATAAAACACAATTTTATAAAATGAAAATTTAAACTGATATTATTTTTATTTTACTTGAATTACTTACTTATACGAAATTTAATCATATCTCATCTGAAAATATTATTTTTTATTTTTTAAATTATTATTATAAACTATTAATATTTTTATGTACTCAACTTGTGTAACACGTGATACTAAACTAGTATACAAATATACAAATGTTTATGTGATTGTATGAAGTTAGTTCTATGTTAAACGCATTAGTAAGTATACAGGTCACAGGTGAATGACCGGTTTATCAGAAAGCCCAATGGGCTCGAAGTAGGACAATAAGCAGGCCAAGAATTACATTAGGAAACAGAGATAAATTATGACAAATTAAAACAAAATCAAGATTCACATTAGGACGGTAAACGATAATAGGGCAGGCATTAATAATTTTAGTTTCATATCTTTTTGCAAAATCATGTCTCATACTCAATTCAATACCTATTAAGAATTACGCGACAGGTATCAGATATGTACATTCGTTAGAGATTTTCACATACTTTTATTACTTTATTTATATAATTTTATTATCCGGTAAAATTTTAAATATAAAACTAAAAGTTAGTATAATATTTTATTACCAGTAAAATAAAAATATTAAAATGATTAATGATCAAGTAAACATGTATGCATGTTTCAATAGTCACGTTGTATCAGCTAATACAATATTCTTGTCATAACCATGAAACTGTTAATACAATATTCTTGTCATACCCATGAAACTTTTATGTATTATCTTATACCTAAATACATATCCTGAATTGTTTAGTTTGTATGTATGGTTCACGTTTGTTTGTCATTCCTAATCAACATAATATGCATGAGATTCAAAATATCAAATTCTAAAGAAGCATCTCTTAAACAACTTGATTTGGACTCATCTAAAGGAGATTAGAAAGTTGACTAATCCAATCAATGTCTTTTTCCAAACAACTATTATCAATCCATTGAGCGTTGAAAACACCACGTTGTTCCACCACTTTCATATTGACCAAGTAAGATATTATTGAATCTTACGAATATATAAAAACTTATTTGACGTTGGACTTAGCTTATGTTTTACACAGGGTTCATAAAGAAAACGTCATACTAAAAGTATCATTCTCTTTCACCCATAATTAATATAGTCCAACCTCAAGTCAATGTTCGAAACCAACTAGAACCTTGCAATTGATGAAACAAAGCATCAATTTTATTCAAATAAAATACCTATATTTATGGTTATCTTATTGAGCATGTAATATTCAATGCAGACCCTAATGTTAGGTCCCAATGTTGTTTACAAATTAATAGTTACCACAAAGGTTATACGAAGTCAATATACAAAACACAATCCAATGATTGTATGACGATACTATATCATACAAATTGTAATGTTTTATACGTCTGCTGACAATGCGAGATAAGTCTTCACTTTTGACCTTGAAAGGCACCTTCACCTATAGCTTACATAATACTTACATTAGCAACTATTGAAGTTAAACTAAACTACTTTTCGGTGAGGTTAAGATTGCAAATATGACATGGTATAGTTTGAAGTCATGTATGTATTTGTAATAGGTTTAGAAAAGTAATAGCGTTAATTATGTAAACTTGTAAAATAGAAAAGTAATAGTGTGAATTAGATTACGGTTAGCTGGAAGGGATGCGACGCTTCACGATGAACACGTCGAGTCTGTTTTATCAGTATATAAATGTTGATGTATGACTTTAAAGTTGTTGAATAATTTGTAATTAAAAGTTAGTTTTATTGCTTAAGTTCATCTACGAGTTACCAACAACTATTTAATACTATAGTAAGCACATGGGTTTTACACAAGTAATCACCAAAATAATAGTTGAAATTTTTTAAAAACAAAGCTTGATATCATGATTCATCTGTATGTCTACGGGAAAACCACTATAGGTATCCGGCTTATGTATTATTTATTTGATTATTTCATAGTATGGTAATCATAGGAAACTAAAATTGTATGTTTTCATAGCTTTACGATAGTCATGTATATACTATGCACAACCCCTTGTTAAGCCACACAAATCCAAATTCATCAATATTACCAATTTAAATTCACATTCACTTGAATTTGTATAAAGTTGATTATGCTAGAACATACTACTCATGTTTCAATATTTGAAACTATGATTTTCACATATTCATCGCTCTAAACTCATTATTCACTCGTAACTATTTATTGACTTTGTCATACTAAACAGGTTACACAAAATCACAAAAAATTGCACACAATTTGATTCCCATTATCTCCACTTAGGGAAATATCATTCCTAAACTACCCTAACTTGAAAATTTAACTCCCAAACCAATTTTACCACTTGGGTTTACTTGGGGAATTATTGATCCCAAAACTATTTTCCACGTGGCGACTTACGAGGTCAAATTACCACTTACCAAATTACTATACAAATAGATAGCTAAAATGTTCAGATCATATGCTTAATAACATCACTATGAAAATGAAAAAAATCATAAAAAATCACTTCTTATCATCAAAACCCATAATTATGTAAAGACAAATAGGAGAGTGTATTACTTTTCTTGATATGTTTAGGACCACATGAGTGATGACATAATCAATCTCAATAGATGGTTGGAATTCTCCTCCACACTTTATCCCACCAAAAAGGGGGTCACATGGGGATTTTCGTTCGATCGTATCCGTATGCTTAATAAAATTTAGGGCTGTTAATGTCTGATCCGTTAATGGTACGATTAACTTGTTAAATAAAAAAATTAATTTGTAATTTTTTATATTTTTTAAAATAATTGAAATTAGTACGCTAGACTTCATTATTTCTCATTCTTGTTGCAAAAAAAACATTGTTTAAAAATTAGGCATAAAATTAAATAGTTAAACAAGTCATTTTCATGTTTGATATTTGTGTTACTCGCGTCATCTTTAACCTGTTAAACACGATAATAGTTGTTTTGCCAACCCCAAATTAAAATCACTTAGAGCATTCACAATGGAGTCTTTAAAAATATGTGTGTGTGTTTGATATATTATATGGAATGATTTAGAGTGGTTGTGAGTGAAAGAGAGAGAAAATGTTATTGTGGATTAGTATATTTAAAGAATCAATGTTCAATCCTTATAAAATGTTTAATATTTTATAAAATGGTTGTGAGTGAAGGAGAGAGAAAAAAGTAATGATAAGGGTATAAAAAATATTATTTAATTGAAAATAAAAAAGAAAATATAAAATTTTTAGTATAATTATATTAATAAAAATAAAAAACCCACTATCAATAATAAATAATGCTGTTATATCTTTCTATTCTTTGAAAATAAGTCCATGACAAAGTAGTTAAAGACTTAGCCACTTGACACGTGTGAACACCAACAGTATCCCTTTTCAATTATGTATATTTTCAAACTTTCTTCATTCCTTATCTTGCTTATTTGATATTTAATTCATTTTCATTTTACATAAACAATTTAAATAATATTATATAAAATTATGAATTCACAATAATTCGTTGTAATATTCTATCACCTTACAATAAAATTATAACTTTAGATATCGGTACCCTTACTAGTTTTGTGTACTATAAAAAACAAAAAACTAGACATATACGTTTGTTGCATTATTCTATCATCTGATAAAAAATAAAAAATTAACGGTAAACTTTAATTTTCAATTCTCGGTTTACTGTGAGTTTTTTTCTCCATAGTATTAATAAGCAATACTCTTAAAATATTAAGATTATCATTTTTAAGTTAATAACAGTAAAAATCATATAAACAGTTAAACATATTGATTTAATGTGCTAAATGCGTTTGCTTTTTTCTTCTACAACACTTGTTAGCATTACGTACAAATGATTATATAATTCTTACGCCGTTCACGTTAAACTAGTTACGTGTCAAATGACGTCTTAAAAATCAATATAAAGGTATTATTTATTGTTTATTACTATTTCTAATTATCATTTCATTGTCAAACTATGTTAAAAAATTTATTATTTTGTGTAACATTTTATAGTTTAGAGTGGTGAATATGTGAAAATAATGGTTTTGTGAATTTAAGATGCATAATATTGACGAACTTGGATTTGTACGGCTTAACAAGGGGTAGTGAGTAGTTTGTACATGACTGTCATAAAGCTACGAAAACATATAATCATTGTTATATAATCATATAAAAATGTAGAAAAGTTTAATTGGTCTTTATAAAGTTAAAACTAAAAGAAATTTATATGCTAAATATCATTCCTAAGCTACCACCACTTGAAAACTTGGCACTCCCAAACCAATTATATACACCACTCGGGTTACTAAACCCCAAATCATTCAGCTTAGGGAATTATTAATCCCAAAACTATTTTCCACTTGGAGACTTACGAGCTCAAATTACCACTTACCAAATTACTATACAAATAAGATAGCTAAGGGGCTGTTTGTTTTTGGGCTGACCCGGCTGACCGGCTGACTCAGTCAGCGGGTCAGCCCGTTTGATTTCGACTTCGGGCCCGGCTGACCGGGTCTCCATTGCTGACCCAGACCTTGAAAAAAAATGTGCTGACCGGCTGACTCGCGCCCCCTCGGTGGTGTGACTCCGGTGTGTTTTGTTACTTAAATATTGAATCGATTTGGTTCCAGTCAAATACTGAATCAAACAGTCAAGTTTCAGTCAGATGCATACCCAGTCAAAACTTCTAACTGGGTCAGCTTCTGACTCAGTCAGATTTTACTGAGTTAGTGTAATAAACAACCCTTAAATGATGAAAACATATTCAGATCATATGCTTAATGACATCACTAACAAAATGATTTAAAAAGATCATGAATAATTACTTCTTATCATCATCAAAACCCATAATTATGTGAAGACAAATAGGAGAGTGCATTACTTTTCTTGATATGTATACGACCACATGTGCGACACAATCAATCTCAATAAATGTTTGGAACTCTCCTCCACACTTGATTCCACCAAAAAGTGGGTCACATGAGGATTTTCCGTCGACCGTATCCTTAAAAAATCACTTTTATCTTTATATTCTTTGAAAATACGATCATGACAAAGTAGTTAAAGATTTAGCCACTTGACACATGCCACACACCAACAATTTCCCTTTTCAGTTGTGTATATTTTCAAAAGTATCCATTCCTTATCTTGCTTATTTAATTCATTATCATTTTATATAATTAATTTAAAAAATATCATATAAAATTTATGAATTCATGATTATACGTTTTGATATTCTACCACCTTACAATAAAAGTATAACTTTAGATTTCGGGACCCTTACTAGTTTTGTGTACAATAAAAAACAAAAACAAGACATGTATGTTGTTGCATTAAAAAAATAGAGGATTAACGGTAAACCTTAAATATCAAGACCATCATTTTGAAGTTAATACTTGTAAAAATCATATAACCATTGTACATATTAATTTAATATGATAATTGCGCTTGTTTTTCTCTCCTACAACACTTATCAGCATTACGTGCAAATGCTAATATAATTCTTACAAATTTCACATTAAACTAGTTACGTGTCAATTGACGTCTTAAAAATCAATACAAAGGTATTATTTATTGTTTATTACTATTTTTAATTATCATTTTTATTATACTTACCACATAAAATTTTTTAGTTTTAACTTTATAAAGACCAGTTAAACCTGCCTGCATTTTTAATTTTTAATTCTATTATTTTCATACTATGGTAATCGTAGAAAAGAAAATGATTGTATATAACCATGTGTATAAACTATTCACAACCCCTTGTTAAGCCACACACATCCAAATTCATCAATATTACCAATTTAAAATTCACATTTAATTGAATTTGTATCAAATACTACTCATATTCCATTATTCGAAACCATGATTTTCACACATTCATTGCTCTAGACTAACTATGCACTGGCAACCGTTTATATACTTACTATAAAATTTTACGCTAAAACACAAAATCTTGCCCATAATTTGATTCCCATTATCTCCATTTAGAGAAATATCATTCCTAAACCACCATCACTTGAAAATTCGGCACTCCCAAACCAATTTTACCACTTGGGTTATTAACCCCAAATCATTCCGCTTAGGGATTATTAATCCCAAACCTATTTTCACTTGTAGATTCGAGCTCAATTTACCACATACCAACTTCTTATACTAATAAGATAGTTAAATGGTGAAAACATGTTTAGATCGTAACATCACTGTGAAATTAATAAAAAAAAATCATGAAAAATCACTTCTTATCATCAAAACCCATTATTATGTAAAGACAGAGATTAAATAGAAGAGTGTGTTATTTTAATTTCTTGATATGTTTAGGACCATGCGGATTTTCATTAGATCGTATGCTTAATAACATCACAACATTTTTTCTTTCTATTATTTGAAAATAAGACCACGACAAAGGACTTAAAGATTTAGATTGGGACATGCAACAATTTCCCTTTTCAATTGTGTATATTTTCAAGATTCCATCATTACGTATCTTTCTTATTTATTTCCTTCTTATTTTATGTAATCAATTTGAAAATAATATATATAATTATGAATTCATAATTATTCGTTTAATATTCTACCACCTTACAATAAAAAAATAACTTTAGATTTCGGGACCCTTACTAGTTTTGTGTACAATAAAAAACAAAACAAGACACGTATGTTGTTGCACTATTCTATCATTTGGAGAGAAAAAAAATACAATTAAGGAGGATTAGCGATAAACTTTAATTTTTAATTTCCAGTTTAATTTAATTTGAGGGTTAGTTTTCCTCTTTGGTATTAATAAACGATACTTTTAGAATATCAAGACCATCTGTTTTAAATTAAAAACTGTAAAAGACATATAAACAATTATACGTATTGATTTAATGTGCTAACAACAAAAATCACACAAAGGTATTGTTTATTGTTTATTACTATTTCTATTTATCATTAGCAAGTTTGCTATGCATTGTAAGTAGTACTTTATGTTTTATGAGTTGTACCCAAATTGTTTTTATTTTTTTAATCTTTAACTTTTTTATTCTAACCCAATCCTTTTACATTTTTTACAATTTAGACTCAATAAATTTTTACTTTCAACTTTGTTCACATATATTTTTCATTTTTTATAAATTTTTCGTTTTACGTCTCGGTTTAAATTTTACGAGTTAACACGCCGTAACGTGCGTATGTGGTTTAACGTTTTTTCGTCTACTTTTCATTCGATTTATTTTTTTCATTTTTATGGTTTTCTTGATGTTGGTGATCAATGAAGGTGGTGTGCCATTAGTATTACTTGACATGGTTTTACGCCTCCCGCCGCAACACGATGGCTTAATACTAGTTTCATTCTAATAACCACATGAATTTCTTTTAGTTTTAACCTTACAAAGACCAATTAAACATGTATAGTCGACTACATTCTTATTTTTATTTTCAACACAAAAGGGATAAAAGGAGGGAAGAGTCGTGTTGAATGAGGAGAACACCACTACTATCTACTCCCATTTACCAAACCCTAAGTAAAGATTCCCTCACACTCCCTATATATACCCCTTCCAAATCACACTTTCTTCTCATCACTCCAATTCAATCTTTCTTCTTCACTTCATTAAGCAACACACAACCGGAGCAGACGGCGGAGTCGTCTTCTCCGAAGGTAATCCGATCGCCGGAGATCCTCCGATCACGGTGTATCTACATCCAAATTCACAATAAACCTGAGTTTTCACTTGGTCAACGCTCTGATTGGTTTTATGTGTGTTCGTGTGTAGATACACCCCGGATCATCTCCAATCTATAATCGTCGTTAACGTTTATTCGTTTATTGAGTAGCGTTATGCGAATTACTGGTGTTTGTTGAGTGTTCGTGTGTTGATGTGTTGGTATTGGACCTATTGGTGGTGATTTACTGTTTGAATTCTGTTTTGGTGTTGTTTTGTTGTTATTTGCGGGTTGTATGTTGATAATGGTCTAATGCTTGTTTAATTGTTGGTGGATTTGATGTTATACGTTTTGAATTGAATGATTATGTGATTGAATTGCCATTTTCGGCGTTTGTGTGGGTAGTTTTGACTTGGTCAACGCTCTGATTGGTTTTATGTGTGTTCGTGTGTAGATACACCCCCGATCATCTCCAATTATAATCGTCGTTACCGTTTATTCGTTTATTGAGTAGCGTTATGCGAATTACTGGTGTTTGTTGAGTGTTCGTGTGTTGATGTGTTGGTATTGCCGTATTGGACCTATTGGTGGTGATTTACTGTTTGATTTCTGTTTTGGTGTTGTTTTGTTGTTATTTACGGTTTGTATGTTAAGAATAGTCTAATGCTTGTTAAATTATTGGTGGATTTGATGTTATACATGTTGAATTGAATGATTATGTGATTGAATTGCCATTTTCGGGCGTTTATGTGGGTAGTTTTGACTTGGTCAACGCTCTGATTGGTTTTCTGTGTGTTCTTGTAATCTTGTGTAGATACACCCCCGATAATCTCCTATTTGTAATCTTCGTTGCCGTTTATGTGTTTTTTTAGTAGCGTTATGCGAATAAAGGGTGTTTGTTGAGTGTTCGTGTGTTGATGTGTTGGTATTGGACCTATTGATGGTGATTTAGTGTTTGATTTATGTTTAGGTGTTATTTTGTTGTTATTTGCGGGTTCTATGTTAAGAATAGTCTAATGCTTGTTTAATTATTGGTGGATTTGATGTTATATGTGTTGTATTGGATGATTATGTGATTGAATTGCCATTTTCGGGCTTTTGTGTCAGTAGTTTTGATGTGTTGACTGATATATAAGGAAAATTGGATGGATGCAGCTGCTAGTGTGAAAGTACATAATCTATGTACTTTCAATTGATGAGATCTTTTGTCTTTCCTTTTTCGGCTTAAGTTTGATGAACAGATCTATGATGTGTATGTTCTTGCTATTTGAATTTCTGATTTTAGTTTGTGGTAAAAAGTGATGATTTGGGTGATTGATGATGAAATTCACATTTTGTTATCATGTTCATAGTATAAATAAACAAAAGTGCAATTGGTGTCTATGAGGAGGTGCTATACAAATCATAGTGATTAAGCTCTTCTGGTCCAATTGAGGTGGGATCTAAGTATCTAACACCTCCTTTTGTAATTTGTATGCAGAAATCATCACCTTTCAAAGTCAAACTTTGACCTCCTTCCGCACAAGTTTATTTTGCCATGTGTCCTAAAGCACCCATTCCTCCTGCGGTTGAACTTGATGAATTCTCAACAGATGAAACTGTCATCAAGTTTTTGATTCAACTGAAAAATGGACACACCCTGCCTTCAAACATACTTTCTGAGGTGGATCCTTACCAAGTTCTACCCTCAAATCTCCCTGGTTAGTATCATGCTGTATCTTCATATATATTATCTACATGTATCATCAAGTGTTTGTATAATAATTGCTTTATGTCTTGCAGCTGACATGTGGTTCTTCTCGTCCGCGTCAAAAAGGGATACTGAAAACGGGTCCTGGAAGTCAACAGGGGAGGCTTGTGAGATATACAAAACTTCTTCGATTACTGGTATGAGGAAAACTCTTCAATTCTATGAAGGTCAAGCCCATGATGGGCAAAAGACTAACTGGATAATGCAAGAATACTCTACAACTGACAAGTTTGCTAGCAAACTGGTATGCACATTATTTTTTAGGCCACATCCACACGTACTTAATCTAATTGCAGTTTCTTTGCTGTTTATATCTTTAATCCGACCAGCTATTCAGTTGCAAAATTGGTTGGATAACATGCAGGATCCTAGAGCATTATACAGGGTGTTTATGGTAGATGACAGTAGCAGTGGAGGTGGACACCCTTTTAAAAGTGAACTTAAAGTAAAGAATAATGATGATGTGGCAGGACCGTCAGATGTGGCTAATCAATCTTTAGATCAGCTTCATGATGATTATGATTCAAGGGGTGATTTCTTGGAGTTAGATGATCTGGCTAACCCCCTATCATGTACTACCAGTTTTAATTCAAGCTGTATGACACAGAGTATGAATTCAGAAGAATATTTTGATTCAGATGCCCTAATGCGCGAACTAGGTGATGACATTGTTGATCAAGAGGTTCAAGATTCAAGAGTCAAGTTAAATCTCTCTACTCCTGCAAAGTTAGAACACATGGTCATGCAACAAACCACTACCACTATAGGTATGCCGTTTCATCCTTTTCTATTCCTTCTGTTGCAAATAAATGAAATAGCGGTATCTTTCTTTGGTTAAGTGACTACATAACTGTATTGGAAACCTGTGGATCTGGCAAAATGATGGGTACTGGGTTCTGATTTCTGCTTAAATATCAAAATCGGTGGATTTGGCACAACAACACTTTTTTGGCCCACCTTGTTCATTAATAAGTAATGTGTTAAGTATGAATACTAAGCCTTGTTATATTATACTAAATCAATAATGTACATTTCCTAAATATAATGATTAAGGATATGTATTAAGCATTTGATGCACATTAAGCGACTTTCGACCCATGTCCTTTATAGTTAAGTTTATATATTATATTTTGATATGTTTTCAATAGATACAACTGGAATTGATCCATGTACATATGAAGTTGTGAATTGGTTGAGGTGGTCACCTCTTAACAATTTGTTAGGGGAAAAACCTATACAAGTCATTTATAAGTAATGCTCTAAGAGGTTACACTGTTAAAGAACCCTTATCTAATGAGAAGATTTCTTTATATATGCATCTTTATTTTCAATTTTTACTTTAATAATCTAACCATACACACAAGACTTGTGGAATTCATGCTCAATAACTTGTGTATTTGGTTTGTTTGATATATTGGTTCCATGCCTCATGTTCTTCTATGATTTTAATCCACAGGATCTCCTGAAAATGTCAACGAGCCAAAACCTTGTACAGAACAAACCTCGGAAAGAAATCCCACTCCTGAAAGCAAGAGCACTTTAAATGAGGTCAACACAGCACCACCACCACCACCACCACCACCGCCACAATCAGTACAACCACCGCAATCAGCATCATCACCACCATCATCACCACCACCATCATCATCATCATCAGCATCATTATCATATGGTTCTGGAGATTCCTCCAAAGAGGAAAAGAAAGATCGCCCTAGACGAACCAAGAAGCGCAAGATAATGAAGTTTCTTTGTTTCTTGGCTTTCTAAATCCACAAGTAAGCTGTTTATTGTTTGGATGCTAATCAATTTGAGGCCTAGATAAATTATAGATTATTGGAGAAGTTGTGTATGAAGGGGGTTGCTACTAAATAAGCTCCTTCATGGACGGAATGTAATGTAAGTCTTGTATAGAGATTTACATATTGTTGTGTATAGATGGATCTTATCATCATATATATATGTATCTATTTATATATAAAGTTAAATGGATGAATATTATGGTTTGCCTTTTTGGTCCATTGTGGTTTGCATGCTAGTTTTGTAACTTAGTGGCATTTAATTATGAGCACAATGCACATGTCACTTGATAGTTTCGAAGTATTCTTTATCATTGTTAATATCTAGGTCATTTAATTTGTTGTAGATGTTTGATCAGTCGAGTTTCAATTTCATTTTGATGTTAGCAACTTCTATCTAAAAATTTGACATGTAACTTGCTTTAATGGTTGAACACTTGAACTTGATGGTATTTACACAATTTAGGTATTTGACATGTAACGAAGTGGCTGTTAGTGACACACAACACATATTACTCGGGCGGACCTAGCTATAGGGTGCCTTAAAATCTTTATTTAGTGTTATATGTATGTGAAAATCCGAAGTGTTTTCTTTTTATATTATGCAATCGTTTCACTTTTGCTTCCCATGAGAAAAAGTTTTAGGTATGCAACTGCATATTACAAACTACTTAGACTTCAAATTGTAAACTCAATAAGCTATGTCTATCGTAGATCATGTTTGCTTACGATGATGGATCATGGGAACTTAAGAACATGATATATAGTTTTATATAAATTTTAACAGACCATCCCTTTTCATATATGTTTTTGTCACAAACTGAACCATATTTACTATAATATTTTTTTTCCGGAAAAATACTCATTTCCACGGTTGAAAAGTAGATTTTTCATAGGCACTTTCTTATAATAGGGTACCATTTAGACATTTGTAGGATATAAATATAATACAATGACATATAAATGGACATGAAATAACATGAAGTTAACCGAATATGATGGAGCGCGTTAGTATGATGGATTCGATCATTTTAATATACCCATTGAATGTAACTTCATATTCAATTTATATGTCCATTGTGAGATAATAGTAAGCATTGATATTGTATGCATAGTACAAATTTAGGCCTATTAATTTCGGTAGGTAGTTCTGCAGCTATTATTGTCGATTGCAAATTTTGGTCATTTTGTCTAGTTTTGTTGGTAGTCTTCCCACTCTTCACGCACTTCTTCAATTATTATATAATGATTAATGAGTGTAATTTAATCTTATGTTGCCACTTTTCACACCCACTTCACCCTTTATGATATTTCTATAAACAAAAGTCAAGGCTATTATCTTTTATAAGTTGGGTTGTTTTTAGAAAGTCATGTCCTTTCTTCAAACACCAACTTTTTGTTGCTCTTTCAAATGCAAAAATGGATCAAATTTTGTTTGTAATCCAACATTATTTATTTATGTTCAATTTTTAAGTGAATGTAACTCGCGTTTTGCAGCGGAGGTTATAAAAATTAAAAATTGATTTTTGATGATCTATATGTTAGTACTAAGCATACGAAAAAAGATTGCGTGTGAAATATAAAATTGTAAATAAACAAAGTAGGTGTTTCGTAGTTTGGAGAAAAAAAAATTACTGTGGTAACATTGAAAAACCCTACACCTTCACTACTTATAATTTTTTCTATTTATTATATATAATGATACCTCGGGTGTTATCGAGCCTATTTTCCCATCCGTCTTAAGTGTTGATATATTTAGGTATTGTTATTATTAATTTATTATAACTTTGTAAATATTTAGTGATTATATACTTAAGTATTTAAATAAAATAGTACTTAAATCAAATAGATTTAGTTATAAAAATATAAATAATACATGTATCTTAAATAATGTATTATTTAGGAAAAAATTATTAAATATTGACAAATTAGAAACTATTGTATATAGCACTTGTACCTTATGTTTAAAAAGTTATATTAATGTCTTAAATTTGAGTAAATTTACAAATGTGTCATCATCAAATGTTTTTTTTAACATTACAAATAACAGTACATGTATGGTTGATGGTACTATTTTTCTTACTTTCTTCCATTTTCTAGTTTTCTTTTTGCTTTTACAAATTCATCCTGGAACAATTTAGTGTTTCAACAATTTTATTGTCATCTAACACATAAAACCTATTATATGGCAATTTTATACCTGATATATAATCTAATATTGATACTTGATAATCCGTATATCATCTAATATTAATATTTGATGATCCTTATTGCAGTAAAACTTTGATAGTGTTATAAGCATTGGCCCATCACAAAAATGGCCCATTGAAAAAATGGCTTTGTCTTTGATGCCGTGATGCATATTTGCATAAAGGTCTCATATTGTCTTAAATTGAATCTTACTTAGGATCACTTTTATCTTCTTACCAAGTTGAGGTTATGTTGATAACAGATCATTCATGCTGCCTTTGTTCTTGATTTGACGTTACAATAATATAATGTATTAATGTTGTTGTTGAATATTAAAACAAAATACTTAATATAAGGTTACAAAATGTGTATGATTAGAGTGACTGTAATGATTACCATGTTAATTGTTACCATGACCAGAATTTGGCATAATAAAAACATATAAGCTCTTAGTAAAAACCCAAATATAGTTAGATAATCGGAAAACTCTATGATGAAAAACGATCGTGACATGTCTAAGTCCATAGTGACGGTGACAAGAGGCACAACATTATAACTATTGTAATAGGAATTACGAATATGAATCTCGGGGTATGAGGAACGACTGCAGCATCACGACAAGATACAAGTAAATAAAACTTAATCTATATTCATGTACAATTCGTCCTCGGTGCAAGATGATAATGATCAGATAAAAAAGATTGTCACAGAAGGAGGAAGACGGGGAAGGATAACCGACAACCAGTCACGAAGCAGAAGCAGAGAGATAAGAATATATATAAAAAAAGACAAGACAAGTTCTATATTCTATTCAAATTATCTCGTAAATAAAATGCCAATCAGTTCCGGACTAACTCACTAACACATGCATCAATGCCAAAAAATACGAGGTAGTTTGTTTTTGTTTCTTTTTTTCCTTTCAGAATTTAATATATAATAACCAACCAATGTCATTATATGCTGTGGCGTTTATGTATATAATTAATAGATACTAATAAAAATATACTAAAAACTCATTACTATTATCTTTGTAGTATACCGTGCTAGTTCAAGATGTGTTATACTAAATCCTATTTAATTTTTCTCGTTCGATATAATTTAAAAATACAAAAGATTATTATAAGCTAATTTAATTTTAGAGAATGATCAATGACGGAGGTACAAAAACTCAAATTTCCCTTTTTCAAAACATAAGGCAATTAAAAGTGCGATATTAAAAAACAAAAAACATTTACTTAAAGTATTAACTCATATCGTGTATTCATATATCAATTCTCAAAATTAAAAAAAGTGTGATATTTAAAAACAGAAAACTTTTTTACTTAAAGTATTAACTCGTATTATATATTCATATTTCAATTCTCAAAAGTAGAAAAAAAAGGTGTTATACAAATAGCATAGTAAATGGATAAATCAATATCTATATAGAAGCCACACACAGTATACACTTGTATTTATTTTACTCAATTTATATTATTGATATTAGGGGCTGTTTGATAATTTTTGAATAATTAAGTGCTGAATTAATAAGATGTTTAAACTATTAAGTGTTGAACCATTAAGAGGTCTGAACCATTAAGAAAATTATATCGCTTAACTATTCAAATGCAAATGTCTGACCAATTCAGATAAAAAATCTTAACCATTCAGAATTAAATCTTTTAACCATTCAGCATTAATAAAATCATTAACCATTCAGAGGCAAATGTCTGAACCATTCAGACATTTGCTCACGAAACAAACCGTCTGAACCATTAAATGCTGAATCATTCAGACATATAAACTATTAAAATGCTGGATGGTCCTACCAGACGATCAACATGTTCATCTTGTCAGGATATTTTTTAATCTTATGACCCTACACAATTGTCCTTCTGCATACACAAATCTTTTATTCTCAATATAATATTATACAATAGTTGACTTGCTATAAATTTACGTAATATAATAAAACAGTTGATTCGTAGTATGTAACTATTTGATTAAAGATGAAAAGCAAAACAATTAGAAATTTTTATACTTTTGTTCTGACAAAGTATTTTTGTCATATAATATAACTATTATAAAGTTTATAGCCGCTGCACATATCCAACATGGATAGAAGATTAGTTGCCAATAACCCCCGCCAATCTTATAAAAATGTTATAATACTCTTCTGAATATTTTTACTTTAATAAAAAAATAGAGTAATTATTAGAACATTTGACAACATTATATTTTTAATCATCAAAACTTTCCAACTTACCTTTTATATTTAATAATTACATCGATTACTAATAATATTATTTAATTTTTTATACTAAAAAACCTTTTTAAATAAATTAAGAAATAGTCCTTTTTATTAATGTTTTTTCTAAAGAAATAAAATTTTATAGAATAAGAAATATTTCTAATACATCAAAATTTTATAAAAATACAAATTGTTGTTTTTAAAAAGTAAAACTTTTATAAACCAAAAATAATTAAAATTAGAAGGTTTAATAACAAAATATTTTTAAAAAGAGTGTTTTGAAACAAAATGTTTAGATTTTTAAAACAAAAAAAAATAAAAAAAATTGATATCAGTATTTTATTATTTATAGACCTTACTCATATGTAATTTTAATAATATCTTATCCTAAGATACTATTTTATAATTAATAATTTTTTATTTTATTTATTCAAGTAGTGCATACCCGTGTAATAAACAGGTTACTAAAACTAACATGAACATATATAATTGTAAATCACCACAATCTATTGAACACATAAATATGATTAAATAAAAAAATAAGAAAAATTATAAAATAAAAGTATTATTCATGACCATTTGATAAATTACATCCTCTTTTCAAGTACACCGATATATTCTAATTATACTAATGTTTTAACACATATCGGACTTTGATGACATGCCCAACATGTTGTTCTATATTGTTTTGTTATTCTGTCACGACACACTTTTGGTGCTCTTTGTGCCCTCGTCATATTTTTCTCACTCGCTTCATATTCACAACTTCACATCTAAAATCACCATCCAAGATACATTTGATACTCCAAAGCATATTCAATCCTCGTTAGTATATTTAATTGTGTTAAACACGTTGACCTTTTTATACTTCATCAATACCGTTTGGATGAAATTAAATTACTCCCCTTACAAATTCCCAAAAGCATTTGTATGTACCACTGACTTGAGGCACAACTTCGGTTTAAAATTCAACATGGAATCACTATAACACCAATACGAGACTCGATTTACAAAATCATGTATAAATACAACTTTAATCGGATCTAAAATACTTCAATTTAAAGTTTTCTTGTATTGTTGGCTTGAATTCTTATGTAGCTTGCTCTCGATATTTGGTCCTAAGCTATATATATATTCACTTCTAATCTTTATTCAAGAAACGTTGAATCAATTAGCCTTAGTGTTGTTTGGCAACTTCTCAATGATTAAGTGATGAAACAATAAAATGTCTGAACTAATAAGAGGTCTGAATCATTAAGTGCTGAACTACTAAAAGGTCTGAACCATTAAATGCTGAACTACTAAAAGGTCTGAACCATTAAGAGCTAGTATATCATTTAACTATTCAAATGCAAATGAATTCATATTAGAGATCCTAACTATTAAGCATTAGACCTCTTAACTATTCAGCACTAGTATAATGTTTAACCATTCAGAGGCAAATGTCTGAACCATTCAGACATTTGCTCGTGAAACAAACAATCTGAATCATTAAGTGTTGAACCATTCAGACATCTGAATCATTAAAAGGCTGCCAAACAACCCCTTAGCATTCCTCCTCTTACTCTCGTATAATACATGTAAAATCCACCTATTGTTTATTTCTCAATTAAACACCTGAAAATTTGATTTATTATTACATTTTTAGTTTACTGTATGGTTGCAAATTATAGAAATAAAAACAGTAATCACTGTTTCCAAATTCCAATATATCCAACTATACTTCTCATAAAACCAAAAATAATGTTTACCATTATATATAAAAAACCTAAACATTTAGATAGCAAAATTCATTTAATACTATGGTCGTACTTCATTCACTATTGTACAGTGTTGGTGATGATGCATTAAATGAAAACATTATGCATTTGTGAGTGTCACCAAAAACTATGGCCACGTATTCATGAGTGTGGTTATTAAAATATGTAATGAGTTAGTAAATATGAAAGTGCGATTGAGAGGGTTTTAACAAAGGAAAAATAAATGGTTTGGAGTGGTAGCACTAGGAGTCTTTATCGAATCAAATACGAGTTAGGGACAATGGTCACATTAGGGAGGGCCATGCCCTAGGAGGTGGTATTTTACACTCGTGTCATATCATCCACGATCACCCCCTTATAAAAATATAACATTTAGAGTATTACCAATAATGATCTAAAAACATAAATGATGTGGCATCTGCTCCTCACTTTCTCTCTCCTGTCTACTCACAAACTCAAAAACTACATTATCCCATCTCTCTTTCCTTCCCTTTCACATATATGTTTTTTCATGTTCATACATATGAACTTTTATCTACCTTCTCTTATTCATCTCATCATCTCTCTTTCACCTCACACCTCTAAAAACCCTTAAAAACAAACCATTAGAGATGGTCTAATTAATTAGATTGGTTTGATTATTTAATATATATGGTTTATTTTCCTTTCTTTTTAATGTGGTCTCCCTTTTAAACTTTATATACTATATAGTTAGTTAAGCTGCAAGAACATGTGATGTTGGACATGCAAACCGGTTCATGTCGAAAGCCTTAGGCCCAACACTTGAGTGGTAAATCGGACCGGCTCAATGGCAACACGTCAGAGGGTGTCAACCGGGATCGAACACGACACCTTTTATTTATTAAGGGTGCCCAGGTGGTTATATAATACGTAGTTGATGACACATAGTTTGTAGCTTTATAAAACTTTACAACAATACGACTATACAAGTACATATATGTAATTCATGCAATTCACGATTATGAACACAAAGGTATGAAAAATAAAAGAAGCACTGAAGGCAAGCAAAAAGAGAGATTTTTTTTAATTTTTTG
>CM046035.1:86847999-86951491 GCA_025215565.1 Flaveria ramosissima
ATCGTTGTACGGATAATGCTGTAGGGAGTAATGGAGGAGAGTTATGTGAATAATGGTGGTGCTACTGCTTGTGGGTTTTCCTCCGTTCAATTTCAGAGCTGCGGCGGCGGTGGTGTCGGTGTCGGTGGTGGTGGTGATAGTAGTGAGGAGGAGTTGTCCGTACTGCCCCGACATACGAAGGTGGTTGTCACCGGAAACAACCGTACGAAGTCGGTGCTTGTTGGGTTACAAGGGGTTGTCAAGAAGGCTGTCGGTCTAGGAGGGTGGCATTGGCTGGTAATTTACTGATTTTTAATCTAATTGGTTGTATAATTGGGTTTGATTTTGTTTATTTTGGGTTCAATTGTTGGGTTTTGAAATCGATTTTGGTAATGCGATTGAATTGGGGATTTGTTGTTTTGGATATGATTGATTCTTGAAGCTGGGGGATCGTTGATTTTGTATGTTTTGGGGATTTAGCAGTTTTATTAAATTGGAAGAGGGTTTTGAGTCAATGGATCTAGGGATTTTAACGAAGATTTCGTATGGGTTTTGATTAATTTTAAGATTGTTGTTGATTAAATAATTCTGTTATTGACTTCTTGTGTCAATTTGAGTATCTTACTATCTTGCATGTGGTCCAAATAGTGGGGTTTTTTTTGTGGATTTATATGAATATTTAATGTTGAAAATTAGGGTTCTTGTTCTTCATGATTATGTTCTATGAACATCCTGTTTTATGTTGTATTTTTTTAATCTTAAAATTGGATAAGCAAACTTTCAATCCAAAAGTATATATGGCGATTATTATTTTTAATTGGCTGTGTTCATTCTTGTTTTGTAACTTAATAACATGTTTACTGGTCTCAATTATTTTTTCTTTTTGATTGTTTAAGGATTATTAAGATAAGGTTGAATTATGGTATTGTTTCCTTTCTACTTAGCTTTCCTAATCTTCATCTCTTATTGATCACACGGTAGCTTGTTCATCATTTTCAGAATGATCTCTAAGCTTGTTTTTGACATAATTATTATATAAATTTAAATATTGTAACTATGAGCTGTAATTGCACAATATTTCATCAAGAGTCACACCAATTGTGCTTCAAGACATGCATTTTTGGACCTTTTGTGCCTTTAGACACACACTTTGGCTGTATTTTTGCTTTATTCTCGTAAATTTACTCTCTTTTTGGTTGAGTATTAAAGAAAGGTTTTATTTTGTACATAGATGGCGGGTTTATACGAAGCATGTTTTTTTAGCATTTTCTGCGGGTGTATCCGTGACTTTCAGATAGTGTTAAAATTCTTTTCACAATACTAGACCGTGACAACCCCAAAATCTTGTAGTTTTGTTGTTTATTAAACATCTTTTTTGGGATTTTGGTTGATCTAATTGTCCATTCATCAATCTATAGGTGCTCACTAATGGCATAGAGGTGAAGTTACAAAGGAACGCACTAAGTGTGATTGAAGCTCCTACAGGGAATGAAGATGATGATGATCTTGAGTTCGAAAATGGTCAGTGGAACGGCTCTGATCTGGGTTAGTAATGTTCTCAAAATTTACTCAAATTATTATTTAATTTAGTAAATTTTTCGTTTTTGCAATAATATATGAGAGGTATAAAATAGTAACAAAGTAAATATGTACTCCTTTGTAGAAATATGGAGTAACCAATCTTGAAAAGTCAAGGCAGGCGAAATTGTAAATATCATAAATTTTCTATGGCAAAAGTGTCTTTTATATTCATAAGTTTGATATGGATGAATCTCTTTGCAATTTTTTACATTGGATACCTTAGCCACATGGTAGTACTTGATCTTTTTTACTACTGATAGAAACTCTATTATGCATTCCATTAAAGTTGTCCATATGGACCCACCACCTCCAGAAAATAATTGTGTTGTGCATCCTCCTGTCCATGTTTTCAGCATCTGATGACACCCAAAAGTCGCATCGATCAAGGCACCGTCCCCATAAATCAACAAACGGGTCGTCTCAAAATAGGACCGTTAGCCGGTCCCTATCTTGTGACTCACAAACTAAGTCCTCTTTCACCACTTCTCGTGGGTCCGTGGTATGCAAACTTTATTCATTCATTCCAAAAAAATAGATGCATTTTAGCCTTTCTGATTTGTTGTTATGTGTAATGTGTTTTTTTATAGAAGGTTGATCTGAGCAAACTAGAGATGGCGGCCTTGCGAAGATATTGGCGACACTTTAATCTTGTGAGTAGTATTTTTTTTTTTAAAACTATAGTATAAGGACGCGTACAATATGTACACTTCTACATAGTGCTGACTAGATATAGCTAGATGCATATTCACCTCATGTATTATAATTAAAGCGATACGTACAAGTGTTTTTGTGGTTGTAGCAGTTCTCTATTTTTATTTTGATTGTGCATTGAATGATCCTCTTATAGTATATGCATATATGTATGTATTAATCTTTGTGTGATTACTAGGCGGGTGCGATTCCCAACCCGTCAAAGGAGCAGCTTGTTGACATGGTTCAAAGGCATTTTATGTCACAGGTAGTATTACCAGTGGTTTATAGATATTATTCGCTAACTTTTAATTCCATATTAATCTTATTAGTCTTGTAAAGTAAAAGCTAACGATGACTTGTGTTGTTGCGGATTGAAGACACTGGACGAGTTGCAGGTGATTGTGGGGTTTGCACAGGCTGCAAAGAAGCTGAAGATGGTATGCAAATGACTCGTCGATCTCTCGAGTGCAGTAACAAAAGGGGATGGATATATTTTGTTGTTGACTTTGACTTTGACTCGACTAACAGATACTTAGTCCTCTCTGTCCTTGTAAAAAAGTTGTTTGATCGTTCTGTCTCTTTGTTTTCATGGGATTAGTAGCTTTCTTTGTAGATATATGTAGAGCCCATCTCAAAACCTGCAACAACATTTGCCAATTTTAGGCTTTTGAATGCAAGGCATGTATTGCCATTGTTTTTCTGCCATTTATTATTATTGTTTCTTCCATTTTAATACCCTTTTATTGTTTACTAAATAATGGTTCTCAAATAACAGAAGGTTGAATAAATAAAAAAAAGATATTAACAATGTTTAAGTGAATAAAAATTAAATAGTTCCTAATAAAGAGCAATCTACAAGACATTTAGTAAAAACTAATCAATACTTAATTCGTGTATTTGTCGAAGTTTTTAAATAGTTTATTGATACCTGATTTCATTTCACATAAGATAATAACAAGTAGTATCTGATATTATCTAAAATGATGTTTATGGCTATTTTGTAACCTACTCATGATAAATCTATAATCTATGATCCATATATGGATTCTGTAATTTTATGTTTTTTGACAATATTTTTGTTGGCTGATTCTTTGCTATAATATACCTATTCCATTATTTGTATGTATTAATTGCTAAATAAAATAATGTTAGATAAATAGTAAAAAAGCTATTGGTATGCTAAACAGGCATGTATTTTTATGTTTTAATTGCTCAAGTTTACAACTCTCCTATTTTATCATAATATTATATTTCGAAAAAATTATAATATAAAATTTAAACACATGTTTTTGTATAATATTGGAATTCAAATAAATATTCAAAGAATTTATTATATCTTTTTTTGTTACGATAAACACAATCTCTACTATACACTTATTTTATCACAATAAAAACTAGGTTTATGAAACTTCAAAAACATGTATAACAAAACAAAATATTTTTAACTGATCAAAACTGAAAATATCATATGACGAAACGAGTTTATTTGTAATTTGTATTGATAAACTTTGAGCATTTTCTTATACCAAATTCGAAAACATTTCAATCGGGAGCAATGACTAATTGAGCATTGCCTTGTGGAACACTGGCCCAATTGGCCAATTGTTTACTCTTTTGGCCCATCAGCATCAGGTCCACTGGGGAAGTGCCTTGAGGCTTGATCGAAGCGACTTTTGGGCCCATAATTAGTAGTCCTTTTTGTCAAGCCCAGTTTTGACCAAAGCGAATTATGCTACCAACTTAAGGTGTACAAACCGATTTTTTCCTATTTGATTTTTGATTTCTGTCCGGGTCAATGATAGTCAAAACTGGTTATTGTTGGACCCGGTTTTTATAGAGGGAAGTGAGGAGTTTGGTCTGTTTGCGTGTTAAACTGGTTGTTTTTTCTGGTTTCAAACCAATTCTGGCATGGCAGTCACCAAACCAACTACAAAGTGACGGTTTAGGTAACACCCTTACCGATTCTTGCCAAACCGGTTCCCTCAGTCAGTTTTTATGTTCCAATCAGAACCAGTTTTTTATACAACTCGAGATGCCAACTGCATGCTTGATTATAGTCATAAATAATCTTTTCATCCATAGTTGTCACTTTTTTGTTCCACTGGTTGGACTAGCTTCAAAACTTGAATCTCGTCTTATGTAATTAATATTGAATATGAAGATAATTTAAATATTATTAATTTTCAACTTGGTGATGCATTAATGGTTATACAATAAGCATTAAGGATTGTACATGTTTTTGTTTTTCTTTGCACTCTTTAAAATTTTTATTTTAATCCTAATATATTTACATCTTTTACAATTTAACCTCTATAACATTTCATTTTCAACTTTAATCCCTTATACTTTCATCTTTTACAAAATTTTCATTTTACATTTCGGTTTAAAATTTTAAATTAATACGCCGTTACGTGCGCGTGTAGTTCAACATTGTCAGGCTTATTTTTTTATGTTTAACGGTCGCGTCCGCAACGTGCGAGTCCTAGATCGACTTTGTTATTGTTTTAGATGTTTTATGTTTTACATGCGCAGTTCAACGTTTTTACCTCCACTCTCTGTCGTTTTAGTTTTTCGTTTTTATTTTCTTTTTTAATATGACATCTTTTTTGTGTTTGTGGTCACTAAAGATGGTATGACATTGGTGCTACTTGAAACGGTTTACGCTCCCGCCGCAACGCGTGGACCTTTTTACTAGTTTATAAATAAATACGAAACTATAAAAATAAAACACAAAAGTAATCTATCTTTTGGTTTGAATTTGTAATTTAATTAAATCTGAATCCTTAAATAAACAAAATAAAGTTTGAAGCAGTAATGAGATTTCAATAGAAAATATGAAAAATCCAATCCATCTAATCAGTTTAAATGTTAACAGTTTAAATACACTCAATCGGATCCTATGTAGCATGTTCATGATACGCCCACTTGACACGTTTAGGCCTTTTCTAGGATTTACATCACAGTTAATCATCAAAAGAAGTAAATATTAAGTATCTAATATAAACATTATTTTTTCAATCAAACTAGCTGTTGGAAGATAAAAAAAATTACCTTTTTTTTACATATTGACCGTTGAAGAATTAAAACCGAAGATATGATTCTTTAATATTGCTGGCCACACCATTTTGTGCTCGTTGTACACGGGTGATCTTTACGGGCACACCAACCCCCATTGCAGCCCTTCTCACAAACATGGACATGCAAGCGAATGACGGCCTCAGGTGCATTCGTTGACGATAACATGAGTATAGTTGTATGACAAAACAAAACAAGCTTCAGTTAGAATATATAAACTAAAAAAGATCTCATGACGCTAAATATATTGCTTAGATGTAAAAAGAGCGTGGGGAGAGATTCGAGAGGCCTACAACGAAAAAAAAGTGAGTAAAACCTAAATTTTATAACTTTTAGGAACATATTTTTTGAAAAGTGTGACATAACAAACAAATTAATACTCCTTTACGAAGTGTCACTTAAAATCCTGATGTAATCACATTTTTTAAAGGGAAAAAAGAACCCCACATTCCACTATGTGCTAGTGAACAGCATCACCAACATATAAACATAAGAAGTTAGGTATATATACAAAATGTTAGAAACACATAAAAAAATTAGAATGACAATTTATACCCGTGTAACATACTTTTAATTCTACGCAACTAATTTACATCATTTCGTAACAGACAAAACTTGAACATTTAACCTTAAAATTTTTTTATTACTCTAAACTCAAATGATTTTTTACTAGTTGTTTATAAAAATATAAGTTTAAAAAAACCAGACGCCCTTGAATATCTCAATACAAACCTTTTATTGGTAGAAACAATAATTTTGAATATAGTTAGTTGAAGCAATCACCAGATAATATGCCTTTCATGAACATGGTAGACCTGCAAGAGACTTCACAATAATTGTGTGTAGGGTAGTTTTTCTTTATTAAATATCACAGTATAATTTTATTTCAGTAATAAAATCATACTTTTTTTAATTATTATACAAGTAGGTTTAATTATAAAAATTAAAATAAAAAATAAAAAATGACAGATTCCACCTCAACATATTTAAAAAGAAAAAGAAAAAGAAAGAAAAACAACACATAAGCATTGTAACTTGTTATATATGCAAAAATATAGGATTAGAACATGTAGTCTGAGTGAACTAATTAAAGGATTGAATTAATTAAAACAACATTAAAACTTGATTACTGTCTTAATTTTGATTTTGATTTTCAATGTTCGAAAGAAATGTTTTTAAGAAGAGTTCAAGAAAATATGAAATGGTGTACAACATAGACTTATATAAATTAAAGATTTTAATCAATATAAAAACCTTAAACCAAAACATAATGCTTACCGTCCAACTTAGCAAAAACTTTCATGTCACACTTAGAACTGTTTAGAAAACTAGTATCTTTTGGACAATAGTTTGAAAATTTTGATAACTTTTTTCTTTCTTGCTTCTGGTATAAACAGGGTCACTGATCCGACGTCATTGTTTTCAAAATTGATAGAATCCAGTGTTTGATGATGGAGGCTAGAACACAAGGTACTTGACCCCTGATTTCAAGGTGGTTAGAAATTGTGATAGCTAACCCGACCTCAAAGAAAATCCGTAATTTATGGTTGTCTTCTTCACTAAGTCGTAGTAATCTATACAATGTCCAGATAGAAATCGTGATAGTTAACCTCAACTTTAGGTTTGTTAATATGTTGTTTTCATTAAAGTCAAGGTTAGTTACAATGTCATTTTTTCTCTAAAGTTAGAGTTGAATGCAACTTTTACATGAAGTCGGGGTCACATGTGATGACTTCAAATTGAAGTTGGAGTTATGAACCTAGGTATCCCATTTTCTTGCCTCTACTATATAAAGAGACATAAAAATTCATAAACTATTGGTTTTTTAAGAAATATATAATACTTACATCTTTCATTTATTGAATGTTACTTAAAAATATACAATTAAGAATGGGCCCTTAATAATGTCACATCAACATTTAATTTGATATAAAACCGTTACTGGTTGCAACATTGCAGTTCCATGTTTGGTTCTTTTTCTTAGTGGATTTTGAAAGGCCACCTAAATGTGGACTTCGGCTTAACAAATTCGCACCCCACGTCCCCACATTATGTTTCTTTTTTTATTTTAGTATTAATTAGCATAAAAATAAATAAGTGAAAAAATAACTATGACTTTATGGGATCGTGAAGGCATTTTCTAAAATCTACAGTAATCTTTTAGATCTACCACCCCTTCTTTTATGCTATCCACCCAATAATAAAGTTTAGAGTTAAGTTTTGTTTTACTATATGAGTTTTAAATAAAATAATTATTTTTCTTCAAAAGTTTAAAATGATCAATTACATTTAAAAGTTTCTTAAGTTGTTTCAATTTCAATCCTAAAGTTTAATAAGTTGTTTCAACTTTATCCAACATAATAAAAATTTTGGACTGATATTGACACATTTATGAAACATTTAGATGTAAGTTGATGTTTTTAATATTTTGAAAGAAAATTATTACTTTTGTCAAACCTTAGGGAGAAAAATTGAAATTAACTCTAAAGTTTATATGGGGATGAACTGATGTACGAGTTTTCATTCGAGACTAATATGCACGGATTGATATACCGTATACGAGCTTTCCTCTAAGAACGTGCCAACCTAGTGCTTCAAGATTTTATACTCAAGTAATGGAGATGATCAAGTGACCTAGTAGTCCGTCGTTGATCCAATTAACCGTTTAAAAAATAAAGTTTGTATCTTCATAATATTTTTTGTTTTTGCTTATCTATATATTTCAATAAAAATAATAGAATGTGATATCCGATAATATTTATAATTAATAAACTAAAGCAAATTTATCATTAGTGCTTGATAGCTTCGCGTTATACTATTTATCTATATATGTTTACACTTTACAGCTACTAAAAGTCTAAATCTACCCTCAAAGGCCTTGGAAAGAAAAAAAAACAGTTGGTTGCGTGAGTGAATGTCGTCAAATTTAAACACTTTGGGAACTCCAACTTAGCATTGCTCACCAAATGGTGATGAAGTCTAAAAAAGGAGGATAACTCTTTGTGGTCGAAATGCATCACTGTCATGACATAAATCACCATGACCTCGGGTGACTCGCGAACAAAGAGAGGCCTGAAATAATATCTCTAATCACTAAAGACTTCCGGGATGATGAAACTATTTCATTTTTTTAAGACGATAGTAGGGCTTGGGAACAAAACGTCATTCTGGAAAGACATCTTGTACAGGTGAGTACAAACAGGGCCGGTTCAACGTTTTTTGAGGCCCCAATTGAACTAAAAAATAAAGGTCTTTTTCAAAATCACAATCTAAACATAAGTAACCTAATCAAATTTCATTGAATAAAAACAATAAATCAAAGAAAATTTGGTATGCTAACATTAAGTCATTGATAGTTGATTTCTTTGAAAAAAAAAAGCAAAAAAGGACTAGTCGATCATCAAAATTTTCATCTGCACTCGCTTTAAAATTTCATTGGCCATATAATACCAAAACCCAATATAATTTTTTATATAAAATGAGAGTTCTTATTTTTGGGGACCCCAAGCCCAATGCGTCACAAATTGCATTATAAAGTCAGCCATGTGTACAACAATCCATTTTCTGCTCAAGTCACACTCAGCCTGTCCTCTCTTTCATGTTGAGCCTTGATCCAAGATCCCCGTCTGACGGATGGTTCACTAATCCAACCCGATTGCATCTTCTGGCTTGCTAAACGCCCCGCTCAAACCTTCGCCAATTAGGGGCCAATAAAATTCCAAAATCTCTCAATCTAGTGGAGCAAGTTTCCTAATCAGCCTTGATTACATACCCACTAATTCTCTAAAAGCCTTTCAATCCCTTGGAGCATCGCCTTCTAATTGATCCTGCTTATACCCTCAACAACAACATTTGTGACGCATTATTTTATGTTTTTATCTTTGGGAGAGTACATTTTGGTTTTTACTGTTAGTGCAATGTATTGTATTATGTTTAGTTTCCTGCTGGCTTCTTTAAATTAATTAATAAATAAATTCTCTGCCGTTTAAGAAAACATAATTAATTATAGATGTTGTGTACATGAATTAACAATGACCCATAATCAACTTCTAATCATGAACAATGTCTCCCATCTGGCGAGAACTTTCGATGATAATTGGAAACAGAAACTCTTGTGTATATATTATTCTGGATATCTAGTTGATTGGTATTACTAGATAATTAAAAGATGAATAAAATAATCAAATTGATTATATCATAGATTACTTATTCCAAAATATGCAAGTGGCATTTGTAAATCATTTGCCACCCTTGCATTATCCTAAAGATCTATAAAATAATATAACGGCGTGCATAAAATATGATTGTTATGATTATATATACGAATGTATTAATAATAATTAATTATCTTATACTTGAAAAACAAACTGGATCTTCTATCATTAATTCTTTCTATCTGTATTTCATGTTACAGGACAAATTAAACTTCATTTGCACCTAAAGTTTTGTAATATTAAGTATGAAAATCGTAACATCAGATATATGAACAAATTAGTTAATTAATGTATGATTTATGTTTAATGCTTCAACATTTTAACAATCGATTCAAATTTTGTTCATTAAAAAATGTAATATCCTACACACCATATAGATAACTCTTTACTGATGATTATAGCCAGTAGCGGAGCTTGAACCAAAGTTTAAGGGGCAGTGGCGTAAATAAACTATTTTAGGGGGGCGAAATCTATATTTATTAAAAAATTTCCACTACTGGACCTAAAATTTATACTATTAAGCTACAAATTTACACTACTGACGAAACCCTCCCCCCCCCCCCCCCCCCCCCCCCAAAGAAACTTCACCCCTGATTATAGGCACAAAAATCTCTTAATGACAGATTATCTTTATAAAAAACAACTGAATCAATGACACCATCTAATATATCCTACTCCTATTTCTGGGTCACACACTTTCTTTTGTCTCATACACTCGTTTCCTTTCCGCTATAACATTGCCTGCGATTATGCAAACGTATACATTATTTTGTTGTTCAGCTTGAGCGCGCAATGACCTTCCACTTTACCCGCTAGAAATGTTAGAATACATATTATTAATGTGAACCTATCATGTAAATTAATGTTATTTTCTTATTATAGTTATCTTTACCATAATTAAAAGATATGATTTAATGAAGTCCCATTAATAATTAGCTATTTAGCATCATTGCACCTAAAAATAGTGATTAATCTAACAAGCAACAACGAACAAAATTATTTTTATTCGTGCATAAGAAGTGATCGAAGATGAATAAACTATAATAATTAAGAAGATACCACATTATTCATAGTATAATAATTTCCTTTAACATGAGACTCATACACATCTTAAATCTTACACTTAATCGAGTGATAGATATTGATAGATGGAAGACCATTTCATTTGGTCTATAATAGTATAATAATGATTTATGTTAAAAAGAAAAGTTGTATTTCTATTGAACTAAAACATATTCTTTTTCAACACTAATGTCTATGAATGGAGGGTATAATCACGTAAAGAAAAACCTACTTTCATTTTATTCTAAACTTAGAAAGAAATATATGTAATTTTCAAATTCATCCTGCTTTTAACATCTTTCGTGTTAACTTTTAAACGAAACAACTTAGCTTTTGTGTTTGATGAAATTTATAATATATTTTTGTGTGACAGAAAAATAATGAAAAAAACTATTAAAAAAATCACTATCTTTAATATATTAAACGAAACACCTAAACTTTTGTGTTGATGAAATTTATAATATATTTTTCTGTCACAGAAAAATTGAAAAACTATAAAAGAGAATCACTATCTTTAACCAAGGGTGTGCTTGTTTGGAGTTCTAAAATTTTAGTTTTTAAAATTAAATAAGAAATATTTATAATGATTTTAGTTTAGAATTTAGATTTTAAACATAAAAGGCATAAATTCTTAAAAAAATATTCCTTTTAATCGATCTTTTTTTTTCATTTTAACAAAAGAATTAATGACAAAGCTAAATCATTATTCTTTTAAATAATCATATTCTTATCTCTCATTCTTTTCATATCTTTTTTATCACATTTGATTCATAATCAATAATTTATTAAGGAATGCATAATATATTTGTACATAATTTTTGAATACAACATAATAGACAACTTGAATATGTAATTTATTTAAATCGTGTAATACACGAGTTTATAAAAACTATTATTACATAAAAGTGTTAACTATAACTAGTAATCAAAACTAATCAAAACTTCTGCTTAAATTAAATTATTACATATAAATGTAACCAACATGGTATTTAATACGCGTCAAAATAAAGATTAGAAAAAGATATGATCGTCGGGTTAGAATATTTAATAATGGTGATCGTGTTAAGCCTCTCTCTCATTTTCCTGTAATCCTTCTTCCCCAAATCACCCACTATCTGCGAATCAGACACTATCACAACCAACATTAATTCTTCTGAGAATACCAACAAAACTTTCATTCAATTTTGTCGGAAATTTGACATTTTTTTCAAGAACAAGAACAAGTCCACTCTTTACAACAACGGCATTCACCGTTTATATATATTATTATTATCCTGTTTGAAATCTCTATTGATCAAAATTCATAACAGCTCATACCCACAAGCCCAATTCTTCATTTTCCTAAATAATGCCACAAATTTTGGGTTTTCTCATCACTATTTCGTCGATCTCGGAGTGGTTGTCGTCGGCGATTTGATGATCCGATGACTTTGCCGGTGTCCGTACAATTGATTTCATGGAGTTCAAGATTTGTTCTACCAATTTTAGTGTTACTGATACAAGATGCATCTTTTTCCCCAGAAGGAGATGGTGCAGTGAGCTACTAATTCTTCAGGTAACATAAAATTCTTCAATTCATTTGTTTTGAGAGATTGTTGAAATAACAGGCTTTTAGTAAAGTTTCACATTTTTTAACAAAAAGGATCAAGATTTTAGTGTAACTCTTCATAGGCTTCTTTAGTTCTCAATTATTAGGTGGAAAAGTGGTTTCTTTTTTCTTAGTCTTGAATTACATTATTGTTTGTTCATCTGGGGTTCTAATGTTTCACTTAATTTGACATAATATCAACATCAGTCATCAGGAATCTGTGTAGAAAAAGATTTAGGGTTTGGATGTCAGGGACAGACCTAGGTACAAACCCTTTTTGGGCAATCTGCAACTGTGCATATGAACACTTAGGGTTAAACTTAGTAAAGATTTCTAAACTTTAAGTAAATGGGACATAACACATTTGATATTACTGGTATGTGATTCAATTTCAGTGGAGTCGAATTACATATTTTGATCTCCAAATCATAATTGGTTTACAATAATTACATAGTAATCATTAGCTCTTGGACTGCAGGTGCTTTTAGTATTAGTATTCTTCGACATCAGTCAAGCGAAATTTGGGGATAAACAGTTACGATCACGAAGACTGGAAAACAGTGGTGAAATTATTCAATCACATTCATGCATTCATGATCAAATAATTGAACAGAGAAAGAAAAGACCTGGAAACAAGGTGTTTTCAGTTACACCACAGGTTTATCATGGTTCTGGTCATCTTCATCGTAGGGGAAGAGAATTACTAGACACTTCAAAATCTTCAGGTTTCTTGAAGAATGCAAAGTTACCCATAAGAATTTATTTGAACTATGATGCTGTGGGTCACTCACCTGATAGGGATTGTAGGAATGTTGGAGATATAGTGAAGGTGAGCTTACAATAATAGGCTGATTCTTTTTGCTTGCTTACAGTAGCGTGTTTAATTCGAACTTTTACTAAGATATATTCTTTTTTAGCTAGGTGAGCCTCCGGCTGGTTCTGATTTGGGTAGGCTCACGTGTAACCCTCAAAATGATCCTCCAATTTTTGGTGATTGTTGGTATAACTGTACTTTGGATGATATTACCGGGGATGACAAAAGGCATCGGCTTCACAAGGTTTTTCCTAATTTTTGTTTCAAAGTTTATGAGAATTGTGGTTTGGAAGATATATCTAATAGGATTTAACATTTTTTAGTTTTAAACTGTGAAATTGATTTTTTTTCTTCATATATGTGGCGGGATAGGCTTTGGGGCAGACAGCTGAGTGGTTTAAAAGAGCTTTGGCTGTTGAACGTGTAAGAGGAAACCTAAGGTTAAGTGGTTACTCTGCTTGCGGACAAGATGGTGGTGTTCAGCTTCCACGTAAATACGTTGAAGGTAACTTGTTACTAAAGTCATTGACTTTTTTCAATCTAATCATTGACTTTTGTTTTCTTTGTATCTTTCTAGAGGGTGTTGCTGACGCTGATTTGGTTCTTTTGGTGACAACGAGGCCCACAACAGGCAACACCTTGGCGTGGGCTGTAGCATGTGAACGTGATCAATGGGGTCGTGCAATCGCTGGTAAATTATTCTACTTTCTAACCCATAATGCATATATTTAGGTGTTTTGAATATGGATGAAAGTATCCTTGACCAATTGTTTATCTGTTAAAAGGACATGTAAATGTTGCGCCTCGTCACTTGACAGCAGAAGCAGAAACATTACTTTCCGCTACCCTTATACATGAAGTGAGTATCGTCACTACTTTTTTAACATATAAACAAATTGGAAATATTTGAGCATTTAAAATAGTTTATGACAAGTTTGGAGTTCCTAGGTGATTCATGTTCTTGGATTTGACCCTCATGCCTTCACACATTTTAGAGATGAAAGAAAAAGACGACGGAGTCAGGTAGATCATATCTTTATTGATGCAACGGTATAAAAAAAGAAACTTTAGCGTCCTAGAATGTTTAAAGTTTTTATCATGATTTTATTTTTTGTTTATTTAGGTCACCACAGAAACCATGGATGAAAAGCTTGGGAGGATGGTAACTCGAGTAGTTCTTCCACGTGTTATAATGCATTCACGCAATCATTACGGGGTACATCTTACCTTCATTTTAATTTAACAAGAGTCTACAAGTAAAAGTAATATTAAACAACATAACAATTAAAAACTTCCTTCTGTAGGCATTTTCTGAGAATTTCACTGGTCTAGAATTAGAAGACGGTGGAGGCCGTGGAACATCAGGTTCGTTAACATTTCATCCACGAGCCAACTTTATAAACTTTCAACCATATTAAATTTATTAAAAGTAATATATAGACCAAAAGAAATTTGGTCTCATGACTAATGAGATTATTCCAAAATTGTCTGTCTTTGATAACTAAATGCATAAATATGCATCAGGATCTCACTGGGAGAAGAGACTTTTGATGAATGAAATAATGACGGGTTCGGTTGATACAAGATCTGTGATTTCAAAAATGACACTGGCTTTATTAGAAGATAGTGGTTGGTACGAGGCTAATTATAGCATGGCAGACCGTCTTGATTGGGGCCTAAATCAAGGGACCGAATTTGTCACCAACCGTTGCAACTTATGGAAAGGTGCATATCACTGCAATACAACACAACTTGCGGGGTGTACATATAACCGGGAGGCCGAGGGTTATTGTCCAATTGTAAATTATAGTGGGGATCTTCCTCAGTGGGCCCGTTATTTTCCGCAGGCTAACAAAGGTATGATCTTTGGAGTTAAGATCAAGGTGTCATTAAATGAATGCTATGGTTTGATCCTAAAAGTTGACTTGCTGATTCTTGGTCAATGCAGGCGGGCAATCGACCTTGGCTGATTATTGCACCTATTTTGTTGCTTATTCTGACGGTTCGTGTGTAGACACCAATAGTGCACGGTTGCCTGACAGAATGTTAGGGGAAGTCCGTGGAAGTAGCTCAAGGTGAAAACTGAAATTTAGTTCTTTCAGGGGTACAATACAATAAGTTTTATAGTCTTTTCATGGTGATCACTTTTATATTTAATTTATATAGGTGTATGACATCTTCATTAGTGCGTAACGGGTTCGTTAGGGGTTCAATGACCCAAGGAAATGGTTGTTACCAACATAGGTGCATCAACATGACTTTGGAGGTGCGGTTTTAAAGTTCATATGAAATTGTTTATATACTTGCTAGTAGATCCATAGGGCGAATTGGATAAAAGATGGTAACGAACTTTGGTCTGAATTCTGTTTTAGTAACCATCTTAGTTTTCATCCATAAAATGGTTATCAGTTTTTCGAAACATAACATCAAAACTTTCAAAAAATAATTTTTTTTGGTAATCTTGTTTTTCATGCTACATGCTCTGATTTAAACATATGATTTATGATTTAGTGCACTTGGAGAGGATTTCTATTTGCTGACTAAATGAATGTTGTTTCTACAGGTTGCTGTTGACGGCATTTGGAAAGCTTGCCCGGAAGTTGGTGGTCCCGTTCAATTTCCTGGATTTAATGGTAATATTGTTGGATTATCGACAATGAACTTTCATAATTTTCTTTCGCCCATTCTCAGGCTTTTGCTTTCGTGTAAATGGTTTGCAACACAGGTGAGCTGATTTGCCCACCGTATCATGAACTTTGTGGTGTGAACCCTGTACTCCTATCCAATCAGTGCCCCAACTCATGCAATTTAAATGGCGATTGTGTTGATGGGAAGTGTGTTTGCTTTCTTGGATATGATGGCCATGATTGTAGCATGCGTAAGATCTTTTTGCATTTTTGTACGCTAACATATTCAGTATATTATCCTTAAAAGTTTCTTGAAGGATGTATTGTTTTCAGGGTCTTGCACTAGCAATTGTAATGGAAATGGAAGGTGCCTAAAGAACGGTATTTGTGAATGTAAAGATGGTTTCACTGGGATCGACTGCTCAACAGGTGAGTTTAAGGTTGCATTTTTATCTTTTCAAAACACTAGATTCACCAGTTACTTGCTTAATTGGATTCTTTTGGATGGTTTTGCAGCGGTGTGTGATGAACAATGCAGCCTTCATGGTGGGGTATGTGATAACGGGGTGTGTGAATTTCGCTGCTCTGATTATGCAGGCTACACCTGTCGAAACAGTTCATTGGTTCTTAATAATCTTTCAATTTGCAAAGATGTTTTAGTTAATGATGGTGGCGGGCAACATTGTGCACCAAGTGAATCAAGTATCTTGAGACAGGTTGAGGATGTTGTGGTGATGCCTAATTATCACCGCTTGTACCCGAATGGTGCTAGAAAGATTCTTAATATGTTTATAGGCAGAAACTGTGATAAAGCTGCCAGACGACTTGCGTGTTGGGTAAGATTCTTTATTTCCATACGGGGTTTTCAGGGAAAAGTAAGAATGACCATCTTACCCTCTTACAAGTATCAGCGGTTAGGATGACCAAACATGATATGGATGTGAACATAAAGGGTAAGATGGTCATGTTTGGGTATATCTAGGAAAGTTTTTGTTTGTCATTGTTTTTATGCTCGTAAACCTGCATATAACTCGTGTTAATATTGTGGACTGAAACAGATATCAATACAAAAGTGTGAGAAAGACGGTAACAACAGACTAAGAGTGTGTCATTCAGCATGCCAGGCGTATAATCTGGCTTGCGGTGCATCACTCGATTGCTCAGACCAAACACTTTTCAGTGACAAGGGTCTATGCACAGGTTCAGGTGAGATGGAGTCATGGTTTTGAAGCTTCAACAACTGTAAATTATAACCCCACATCCCCCCCCCCCCCCCCCTCGAGTTCAATTTTTCATGGCTGTAAAAGTTTTCCTGTAAAGGATAAGCCGCACAAAGTGCTCTGGCTTCAAGGTTGGGCTTCTTATCCCAACCGAAGAATTTTCATGATTCAAGCATATAACCCAAAAAAGAAAGTAATACATGGGTTTGTTTGCGAACTAAGTTTTAGCTTTGATTAATCATAGTACAGGAATAGCACGATTTGCTAAATATTGATGGTAAAGCTAAAGATGGATTTTTCAATTCGGGTTTGTGCCTAAAACTGAAGCTCAGGGGTGTAAACGAGTTAAGCCTGAATCTGATTAAGCTTTAGGCTAGATTGAGTTCAGTTTGTTTTTAACTATGTGTCTAAAACTCGAGCTCGCTAATGTTATGGGATAACTGAAACAATAGTCAGACTATTAAATTATTATTGGAAGATATTAAGTTGTTAAGTACCTACTGCAGATTGGAATCTACATGAACTCATATGAAGGTATCCATCTTATATCTGATGCTTGTTTCAAAAACTTGCTTATATATAACAATAAACACACAATCTCCAATCTAACTCATCATCAATCTCATTGCTTTTGAAATCAAAATTTGCTGATTAAATTCTCAAAACCCAGTTGTTGGACAGAATGTAATCAAGTAATCCGACCCAGAACAAGTAAACGTACTCGATGCATCATCATACGCATAGCTGTAGGCACTTGGGCACGCTGCCTTGAACATCACCGAGAACTGGGTCGGCGCACACGTAGCCGGTGTTGCGTGATCCCCCGTGCAGCAGAACTCCGGCCCGTTGAATGCATCACACGCGCTCTTACAAGCCACCACCGCGCCACTGCTGTCAACAACTCTCAGCTCAGCTGGACAGTTGATGTTCAGGTCTGCAATGCACCCTGCATACTGGCAGGCTCCAGCACCACCTGTAGGCTTTATGCCAATGCCCACATTGTACCCATCGACAAGGCTGACGTCATAAAAGTCCTTATCGCTTATGCCGCCAGCGATTGTGAACTCCGCTAGCGAAACAGGTGGGTCCCCGCCACCGTTGCACTTGAGAGTACTACCGCAATCGCCTGTTATGCACTTCCCGTTTCCAAATTCGTCGAAGGTGCAACCGGTTCGGGCCCAAAACCGACCTGACCAGCCCGGCATAGCAAGGAACTGAACAGAGGCACCAGGTGACAACGCGAAGCCGCCCTCACCTAAGACGGTACCGGCATTGCCGCTGAGCGTCCCCGGCCAAACTGTATAGCTACAGTTGTTTTGTAGCGTAAACACCGTAGCTGATACCTCATCTCCTGCAGATCACCAGTTATTTCATAAATACATGCATCACAGATGCATCTTGATTCCTTTGGAGTAATATAACAAACACAAAATCGATTTCTGTTATTATCATAACCAGAAACATATAAAAGTTAGAGTAGAATCGTTAATCACACACATGACTAAGGAATCTACGAATGAATAACTGCAACGAAGTTAAAAGACCTAACTATAACGAGAGACAGTTAAGATCATAAATTGAAGCAATTTCTGCAGCATATACAATATAATTAGTGATCATAACGCGTGAACTAGCAGGAATACGAAGTTGAATCGATTTATATTAGTTATGCTCAAGCAAACAGTTGCATTACATCCCTACAAATAACAAATTAATAGTTATGATCAAACAAAACAGTTGCATTGCATTAATGCATTCTAATGAAGAACAGAAATTGAAACAGAGTGATCAAAATTGCTTTGGGGATATTAATCACACCTGAAAAGGAGATAGCGAAAAGAAGAAGTGAGAAACAGGTACGCATAATAATCTCCATCGGAGACGACGACAGTGACGGTGACGGTGACGGTAGCACGCAAAGATTGTGTATTTTAGCGAGAGTTGTAATTAGGTTCGTGACAGTTTATAGTGCGGTAGCCTTCAGGGGATTTCTTTCTCTATTTGGGTGTATGTTTTAAAAATATGCTTATTAGATTTTTTTATATATCAATCATATTAAAAATTAGTTTCTTTCAGTTTTAGAAAACAAATACGATTTCTTGTTGACCAGTTTATGTGTCAACCCAACTTTCATGACACCTTTTAAGTTCTGATCTTTCTAAACAACATCTATATTATTTTAAATCCATAAGCTTATCTACCAGTTAATATTAACAAGCATCGTTGCACATAATGCAAAAACAATGGTATATAACTATTCATTTCCATTTGATATTGAATAATAGAGTAATATAATTGATTACTAATAGGATGTAAAAAAACATGAGCTACTTGGAATTCCAATGATCGAATGAAACTAAGTTAAACAAGTACAAGCCTAAATTTAAACTCATTTAATAAACAAACTTGAGTCTAGATCTCATACATACAAACGCTATATTATTAGTCGTATTATGTGTTCTGAAAACATAAAATCTTGTTTTGTTAATAGTGCAAAGTGAAGATGTATGTCTTATGTCACATATAAAGTATATATTTCTCAAATCAGTGATTCGTTAGGCTAGTGTGAGTATAATATTTGATCATTTAAACTTAATTGAAGGTTCAGAATTAGTTAATACCACATTGTCATGACGAACAAAGTTTAAAACTGAGAGTCATAAAAAAAATCGCTAGTTTCAAGGGGTGTTCAATATACAGCTTGAAACCGATTAAATCGAAAACCGAACTGAATCGGAGGAAACTATTGAGTTGAAAGTTTTACTCAAACCATCCCAGTTTACAAAAAATAAAATGTACACTTACCACTTATACAAGAATTTATTCTTTAACAAACCAAAATCATCTTAAAACAGTTTTTTAGCAGCTGATAAAACTCCAGCTGCTTCCCTATTCCTAACAAGATTTCTTTCCAGATAACAGTCCCTTGACATAGTCGTGAATCGGAGATGGACGAAAATTATAAGCTGTAGCACAAGCAAGATATGCACAAGACAGTACGATGTACACCTTGAACCAAACCGATGAGAAGAACGCGAGATATGCAAATATAGAAGTAATGGCTAAGACTATTGTGCAATTTACCAAGCATTTGATCGTTGAAAGATCGCCTTCTGTTCCTTCATTAGGAAAATGGCCTTGAGCTATGAAATCTGAAAGCAATTGATCTTTCTGATGAAATGTTTTCAGCAACCAAGTGTTGCACTCGTTTTCTGAAACTGGGATTTCTTCTAGAGATATTCGTCTGACATGAATATGAACTTCTGAAGGTTCCACACCAAAAACGTTGTCCATAAACGTTGGGCATCGGTTCTTGTATGCTATTGTCACATCGTAAACTGGAACAGGCAAAGATTAACGATTTTTTATTATATGCATAGAACATTTACATTTTTTATTTTATATACACCATATATCATTTATAGTAATTGGTGTAAATTTCATGTACATAATGAAGATAGGTAACCTGCATCAAGAGAACCCCTTAGGATTTCCACACAAGCATGAAAACCTCTTGTTTTGGGAAGCAGCACATTCTTGAGTATAGGTAATCCATTTTCAGCAGCATATTGTTGGCTTTTTATGCACTTTTGCTCTCTGAATATAAAAACCAGACAAATTACCAAAAAGGGTAAGTGGTAGACTGGAAGTAGAGTAGAACAGTTATTTTCAAGATACAACCAATAAAAACAAATGGACAAGAAAGTATCACAAAATGGAAGACAAGAGTTTAACTGTTATCTTCCAGAATTTTATTTGTATAAAACTTATAAAAGAAATAAAGGGTAATCGAGAATTACGTAAAATCAGTTCCTTCAGGAAATACAGCAAGCCATAGCGGGTCCAATGGATTGGTAAAAGTTGAGAGCATTTTTCGCATGATACTTTCATCAACTTCCCACTTTCTCTCCACAGAAATGAACTCAAAAATATGAAATCCCCATCCGAATATGGGTAATTTCATCAAGCTGCTTTTAAGGACATATTTGATGCATCCTAAACAACCTTTTCGCAGTGCAAGATCCCAAAGATACATCCAATCAACTTCTGTTCTGTGATTAGCAATAACTAGAACACGTTCCTTTTCTGGAACAGTTTCCCCAGAGAAGATAACTTTAGTTTTGTTAATCTTTTCGAACAAAAACGGCCATAAAGCTAACCATAGACCAAAAAGAAAAGATGATGCTTTTCTGCTATAATGTACGCTAAAAAACCGAAGAAAAACTGCAGCCACTGGACTGAAATAAACTAAAAACATGAAGGCGGTTGAAAGGTAAACCACTAAACATGCCAGTCCCCTTAAAAGCCTTAACGGAGTCAAAGGGTAGTGCTTCAATCCACTGTTTGTGTCTGAGTTTAGGGTCTGGCAAGCTTCCATCTTTACTGATATAATCAGGTTTAAAGTCTCCCACTTAATGCACCAGCAGCTCTTGATTATATAATGATCTTAAAGTATGGTTAAATTTATATGTTCAGAAGTCAGAACACGACATAGTGACATAACTTTCATGGAGCATAGGAATTGACCGGAGAATGGAGCTCATTTCTGCTGTTAACAAAAGATATAACAATCTCAGTCATACACAATGATTAAGAAAACTGGTAAAGGCTACATTAAAAGTCATGATGACCAAGCCTCTGGCACATAGATGTCCAGATAGCAGTTATATCTAGCAAATAGTAGTAAATGAAAGCTTTTTAAAGAAAAGGAAAAGGAAACAAAACCAGCAAGAGTAGATACCTAAGCAAGCACCTATCCTTAACTTATTTGTACCATATAGAAGCAGCAAGAAATCTATTATACTAAGAAATACTTTCTCCAGAATTTCAGATTTCATATGTTACTTCAGGAATCAACAGGATTAGTTTTGATCTATTAAAAATCAATCAGATTTGTCTTGATGATAGAAATAAAACATAAAAAAAAACTTCACATGCAAAAGTGGTATAATAACAAACAACAATTTGAGCTGAACAATAACATCTATGAAAATTACATACTTCCAAACAATACAATTCCAAACATATCATGCTTCCTAAGACGACCGACTATATGTTCATCTTTCTCCCAGCATAAACTGAGCCACAAGTCACTTACACTCAAATTGTGGGGTCCTCAATTTGTGCATAGCCCTGATTGTAAAGATGCCCATCAATCATTAACTGCAACCATAAATTGGTTGAGGCTAATTACTATGAACGTGCACTAAGCCAAATCAATTCAAGACATATGACAGTGCTATTCAACTACTTAGTACTAATGTACCTTCCTTTATAGCACCCACAAACTAGACCACCAAAAAAGCTTACTTGTTTGATTGTCAATTGGAGTAATAGATTTCTTAACTTATTAGAACACTGAGAAGCTTACAACTTTCACATCATGGTCACTCTATGCTCAAATCTATCTTTTTATTTTCACCAGTAAACACATGCACTCTGCAAGATTTATACCCAAAACCTTTTGGTTGAGGATTACGCCACTTTACCACGAGAATGTCCTTGGACGCTCAAATCTGTCTATACGGACAAACATAAATATGCTAAATTTTGAAAGAAAAAAAAATACAGTTAGTCTCTACACATACAATTACAACCAATGATAGATGAGGTTGACTTCCATCAAACCTATCTCACAGTTGAAATTCCAGTCCAACGGCTACAAAGAATACTGTAATCAGTACACACATCAGTCTCCACTACAACTACTAGCAGATGAAAACACATCCTTAAGACTAGATCTACAAACTTGTTGTATGAAACAGTTTTGCATCATCCAAAGCTAAGTATAGATCAACCCTAAACTGTTATAGCTAGAAATTGGAAATAATAACAGGAACACAAACGATAATCGTAAACAAATCTCCGTAATTGAACATGAAACTGTAAATTAGATCTACAATCGTAAAGTAAACAATTCGTTCAACCTCGAATGAAACAATTACGCATAGATAGGGAATTTTAGGAACAGATGTCATGCTTACCGAATCGAATAGACGGTGATGACGATGATGATAATAAAATAGGGGAATTTGGTGTGTACCTTATAGATGATTTGGCAATGGCGGATGATGAGGAATTAGTTGAATCGAGAGCCAAATCTTTCTCTGTTTTGTATGAGGGAGACAATACAACAGTTCCATTGAAGCCTGAATCGTAGAAGTTTCCCTTGACTATTGCTAAATGTACACTTGTCGTCCCTTGTCTTTTTATTTTGTACGTTTGTTTCTTTAGTTGAGAGTTTCTACTAATGTGTCAGCATTAACCTACTCTAACATGACATATATATTTACTAGGTTACAATCCCGTGTAATACACGAGCTAAATAAATTACTGTTATATGGTCTAAAAATATAAAAAGTTATGTTTTAAATATTGTGTATTATACGGATTGAATAAACACATGTATTACATATTTGAAAATTTGAAGTTAACATATTTGAAATTTTAATTATGGATATTTATTAATTAATAAATAGCTATCACAACATTCATAATTAAGAGCAATGTTGTTAAGAGCGGATCGGATCGGCCAGTCCGACCGATTCGGCCGGGATTCGGTGCCTGGTCCGGTCCGGTCAGGGGTGATTCGTTTTTGAGAGGTTGAACCGGCCGGTTCGTCCCGAGCCGTTAGTCGGACCGGTAAATCAAGTTGAACCTTATCAATTTGGGTGCCATCTTATGATTCTAGGTTACAATCAAAATTTGGGTGCCATTTTATGATTCTGATAAAAACTTTCACTTTTAAACATGCTCAAATCAAGTTGGGTTGTTTAGCAACATTATCATTTTTATTTTATTGAACCTTATCAATGCTTGATACAAGTATAATGTTAATAAAGTACAGTGGATAAAGAGATTGCTGCTTATATATAATATTATCATATTTATGTTATTAAATTTTATCAATGCTTGATACAAGTATAATGCTAATAAAGTTTATTAGTATAAAAACTTACTTGGTTATAAATTGTTGTTTATTTATATCTTAGGATTATATGACTTGTTCACGTATACATGGTTTGTCATCAGAGCCAAAGCCAAGTAAGGGTCAAAAGGATCTCTTGAACCCCTAGTCATGAATTTGTCAAAATGCTTTTATGCAAACTATGTTCTTTTAAAAAACGATTAGTCGGAGCCCTTAGTTGTTTTCGGTAATGAAAATAACTTTACGATGACCCTCCTATTAAAACGTTTGGGTTTCGTTGTTGTGTGTCACCTTTGTAAACCTAACTTTCATGTTTTATTTGTGTTATCTTTCACAAAATTTAGTTTTTTAGTTGCAACTGCCTTTATTATATCCATCGATGCCAAACAAAACTTTAACTTTAAATAAAGTTTCACTAACCCAAAATAAAAAGTGTGGTCCCTTCTCCCTTTGAAAAAGACCAAAACTGAAATTTATACAAGTAAAGGATTAAAAGTGCATGTTAGGAAATATTATAGGGAACATTTTTGTAAATTACTCTATCGGCCTTCCAAGGAGGAGAGAACAAACAAACCACAACCAATAATAAATCTATTTTTTTGTTCTAAAAAGGAAAATAAAAAAAGGGAAAAATCTGATATGCATCGAGGTATAATCCTGTGTACTTGTCGTGCACGATAAGACTTGCAAGTTGTTGGACTTTTCTTTGTTAGACCGCAATAATATCATCTTTCAACCAATAACCAAAGAGCTTTTGTTATTACTCTCAGTTAATTGGGGTAAATATGAACAGATATATAGTAGTATATAACTTATGATATTTGGTATTTGGTATATGTTATATATACGTTTAATTCATTCATTACTTTATATATCATCTATCGATGTTTTTCTCTTTTCTTTAATAAATTTATTTGTTTTAATCTTGTAATTAGACATTCTTGCTACTAAAGTCTGTGACGTGAGATCAAAAGCTCTTATAGTGTTGTCATACATGAATATTTACTGATCTTGGATATTGTGAGAGACTTAACTAGCACACTACTAGAAGATAATATCGTTTAATATAGAAATTTATTTTTACATATTTGTGAGTTATTTAGAACGAAGACAGAAACCCGCATTTTTAGTAAATTTTCAATTAAAAAGTGACAAAGATAAAAAATCATATCTTTTATTGCAAATCCATAGCAAATTTGTGATACAATTGCGACAATCAATCTAATTAATTGAAGTATGCCAGTGTTTAAATAAAATATTTTGTGTTCATATGCGTCTCAAATTCTAAATCGGTTTCAAAATAAAGAAGTGTATATCGCAAACGTGTGACTGATACAAAAAGTCTTTGTCGCAATATCAAAACAGTATTATATAAGAAAAATGTTTGTTGTAAATGCATCGAAAACATAGTATTTAATTTGAAACAATACTAAGTTAATAATTCTATTAAATATTAATACATTGTTAACATAATAATAACAATTATGAGTATGCTTAAGAAATGTGTAGCAAACTCTGACGCAAATTCTGTCTAAAGAAACGTAAATTGCACAGCAAATTTGTCATAGATTATTTCGTACGAGGATTTATTTTTCTACGCATTTGCGATAGAGAAGCGAGTAGCAAAATTTTTTTACTAGTTGTGATAGGTGTTAGTTTGTAAAACTTCTTTTTGTTCATTATATAGTGTTTTCTATAAAGATATTTTCATCGGAAAACCTATGAATGAATCATTTTTAATAATATGTTTACATATATAAAAAGTTGTGGAGTCAAATGACCGTTTTCATACTACGAATGTTTGCCTTCATGAATCATGCACTATGACATTAACATAATAATAAATTAATACTTTTTAATAGACGTTTTATTAGTGGTCTTTCTGATTATTTATTTATGTATTTAAACATCATATCTCATGTGTTTTCTAATAACCATATCATAATTTAAGACGCGCTAAACTACTTATAATCATGTTTAATATGTATAGTTTTTAAAGAGTACATCACTAACACCTTTTACTATACTACCAATTCAAATAGCCTCACATCTCTCATTTACCCGCCACATCAAGCGCATCATTGCAGCTCAACCGTCAATAACTCATTACCCACGACCATGAATCACCACACAATTACCATTACCACATGAATCTAAGGGGGCGTTTGGTTGGAAGGAATAGAATAGAATGGAATGAAATGGAAATGAGAAACTAGTATAATATTCAAGTAAAATCGTGTTTGAGTGAGCATTTAAAGTAAACCCAAAGGAATGTTTCACATTAAATTCCCTTGGTTGTGGGATTTCAAAATCCTTCCACCTAGAGAGGGAATTTGAAATCACACAACCTAGAGAATTTGAAATGATGCATTCCCTTGAGTTTTACATTTTATTTCCCACTTAAACATAATTTACTTGAAAATTATACTAGTTTCTCAATTTCATTTCATTCTATTCCTTCCAATCAAACACCCCCTAAAAGTAATTACATAATCAAGGGTTTCGTATATCCAAATAAACTTTAGCTTAAATTTATTTAAGTGGATAATTGGCGTATTCTTCTGCTTAATAAAGGTTTCGCCTCATCCTAAATGCTAAATATTTGTTAAATAATTGTTTAAGGGTGGAAATTTGTTCAATCAATGGTGACGCGTTGTGTATTGGACCTATTGGTTTGATTTTTTAAACAATGATCTCCACATAATTTTATAACCAACTGCTCTCAACCTTATACTTATCCCGTCATTCTTAAATTATTTAAAGATTTTTTTTTTCAAAATATGACAGCATTTTATTGATATTTTCTTTACAAGGACATATTATCGTTTGAAAATAATATTTGTATGCTGCTTTTGTTAATTCAAACGTGTCTCTAGTCAGAAGTATGGTTATGGTCAATCTCGACCGACTTGATAGTGTTATGTTAACTTGACCTTGGCTCAAGGAAGATTTAAACTAGAATAAAAACTCGAGTTAAATATCTATCAAAATTGTATTCAATAAATCATAAAAACAAAGCCGAAAACAGGTCTGTTATGCAAAGTTCAACAATTCAAATTTGGCCAAATTTTATTAGCATACATGTAGAAATCTAAAAATTAGATAAGAACTCAAGTTGAGATATCATACACTCAAACTCTTGCTTTTATACACGAGCTTATCTAAAAACCATTTTATTTATGTGTTATATAACATTCTATGCTTGCTTTTTATGTGTTATTTATGTGATTGATATTAACGTGACATTGTTTCATTGAATATCCTTAAAGATTAGGACTAGTTGTAAAAGTCTTGATGCCGCCACAATCATATAATATATATTACTAGTCCATTTTGTATTTGAACCGGAAGGCGACAAAATGTAATTGAATCTAACCAAATTCAAGTTTGAACGTGTGGTGTTCGATAAAAACTTGACCCAGTTTAACAAATACTCATCTTGATTGCATAGCATTATTCATAAGTGATATCTTAAGGTCAAATCCGAGAGCTGAAGGGTACATTTAACAGTTTAAGTAGGCAAAGGTAAAGGCAACTTGTATTGGTCAAATTGTCACCGCTACATTCACCAAAACTCAACTACATATTTGATAGTAACTCTCTAGTTTAATTGGTTAGGTTTGAGTCGTTATTAAAAATAATAATCACGTGAGCGTTAAATAAATAAATAAATAGTGAGTCAAAAAGGTATAGATGATTTTAAACTATAATAATTCGGATTTGAACAAGCAACTTAAACCTCTGCGTGCGTCTTATTTATTCATTGTATTGCATTCTAATTATTATCAGTATATCTATAGACTATACTAGGTTGCTAATGTGTTGGTGGGGTAAGAATGTAAGATAGAGAAATTTGAGTTTTATTTTTTATAATATATTTTATATGAGAACTACTCTGCTTGTAATATATTTATTCCGTACTTTATTCTTTTAATAAATAAAAATATCCTTTTATTTTTCATATATTGAAAAATACTATTAACAATCCTTTTCTTTTCGTATTTAGTTTTTTACTATAAGCGGCAAAACACTCACTAATCTACTCCTAAACTACATTAAATATTCACAAAACTTAAATTGTGACCATTAAAACAAATAATGCAATTATCTACTTTTAAACTACGTTATATATTCACAATATTTGATCCGTGACCACTTTAAACGAATAATACAATTAGACTAAATGTTATTTGGTCTCTCTTATTAGTAAGTGCACGTAAAGATTAACTTAACAATATTTTCTTTTTTTGAATCAGTATGCTTGATGGTATTTAATAATGTAAATCAAAAAATAACTTTGTTAAGTCTTAGAGTGCACAAAACTGGTTTTTGTGCCCAACCAAATCGCTTTAGAAACCAGCTTGGATCGAAACCAGATTCTAGGGAGTAAAAACTGACATGGAACGAAACCATTTCGGTTTGAAACAAGATTGGATCGGTTTTGACCGGTTTCAACATATAGAGTCTCAAACCAATTTCATGTTGGCAGATCGGACATGTTACAAATCGGGTTCACCCAAAAATCTAAGTTTGAAAAGCGGTTCAAATCCTACCCGGAAACCGGTTCAGATCATGAACCAGTTCAGATGTGCACGTCTAGTTGTTCATGACATAGTTTGAAAGTGTCTAAAGTGTATAGAACATTGTTAATAGCATACATGCTTCAAGGATGGTTTTTGAAAATGAGGCATTTTTGTGATTTTCTAGTAGTTTCTTAGCAAAATAATAATGGCATTCTAATATTTACACTGTATAAACATGATGTTCGTTAATGTTTTGTTGGGCTTCTCGTGGTTTAGTTAATGGTTTGTAAGTTTGTGTTTGGATTACATATGTTACATTCAATTACACGTAAGGTTTAGTTTAATTAATAACGATACTATTAACTTGCACAATGAGGACCATTGTTAAATCATTAATAAACACAATCTAGTTAAATTATAATAGACAAGGTAAGTAGGTATCGTATTCACAAGAAGTCAAGTATTATGTGTTTAATCAAACTTTGTTTGATCATAAAGTAGAATGCATTCGCACTATATATGGGTTTGGTTGTGAAAGTAAAACTAACCAAAATTATAAATAAGAAAACGTAATCACAAAATAAACTCAAGCGGTCATAAGATAAGAAACAAGCATTTAACTTTGCTTATAGGTTTGGTCAATAATCAACATACGAAATGTTGCATTTGATTTTGAATACAAATATGTAATTACATATTGCTAAGCAAATCAAATATGAGCGTGATTAACATCACACCATACCAAGTCTCACAAGAGTTTCTAGTAAAACACATGTAAACTTATCAGGTTATTTCCTCATAACATTAAGTTGTTTTGAACCATATTCTACATGATTATTCTTTATGGTGCTATGGCCTATGGGTATGATTTCATGGTGCAAAAAGTGTATTTAATTTTGTAACTCAAACTTGTGTTTTCTTTTTATATTATGATAATCCAAGATAAACGGTTTCATCCAGAGTATTTGTTATACCACTTCTTCGTCAATTGTCATTCTCACCTTCTCTCCTTCTAACTAGTATTATAATAAAATTAGAATGAACCGATTACCTTAATCTTTTTTTATTTGTTCCTTCATCTATAGTCAGTAGCTCGTATAATAATCCACATCATGTTCATACATGTTGGAACGCGAATCATACCCAAAATGGTCAATGTAAGCCCCTCTCATGTTTTCCGGTCTACGTCTTTGCTTCAAGCATGTTCTTAACACTAAACTGGACTCGTGCAGGGCTAACATGTTCCGGTTTCAATATAACAAGGTAGGTTAATTAGGATAACTCATCACTAAAAGAACTCAGTATTCTGCTTACATCATTAATAATAAATATGCACAAACTTAACACAAACAAAATACTAAGGTTAAAAAGAAATAAAAAATAATATAAACAAACACAACAAATTTTAGTATTTGCCTCCATGTCTCGTGAATTCTAAACTTTTACTTTGCTGGAAGCAAGTATATACGCCAAAAAAGAATTGTAATCAACACATAGTTCAACCTCATTATATATTCTTACAATTATCTAAGAACACAAATTGAGAAAACCTATGCATATTATACTAATAAATTAGTATTCTATGTGACATGTGCCACTTTTATTTTAAATCAAAAGTCCATAATAATGGGCTATCTCATTACGTAATCACATGATACAGTGTTAACAAATATAACAACATAAAGGAAAAATAGTGGATTAGGAGTACATACAACCGCATACTTAAAACGATTATCGCAATAAATTGATTAGTTAATATTTACGATAGTGTTGCTAAAATAATTGTTAAAAAAGAATGATATCATTAAAACAACATTATAATGCTCTTTGTTTGAATCTAAAATTACAAACAAAATAAACAAGTTTCCTACATCTCAACTATAGAAAAGATCTAACTTTGACCGCATCTAACGCTGTGTTTATATAATCTGTACATATATAAATCATACATGTTGTATAACTTCAATTCAAAGATTAAAGATTGTACCAGTCAATAAAAATGGAGTCAACTCCTAATTTAAGAGACGACGATCCTCCTCAAACTAACGATATTAATCATCTGATCACCATAAGTTATGGTCCATAACTCAATCAATTTTCCCATTAGTAGCCATTGATTCCATCGCCTTTTTACGAATCCAACGAACTTTAACAAACGAATTCAAGAACAAGAACAAGAAACCACCATTGATGACGGAGTTAACAACCCAAGCTCCAATTCCATTGCACCCACCACCCCACACTTGCAGAAACAACACCCCACAATGGCAGATGAAATTCAACCCCAACAAGATGATCTGAATGTTGGCCACTAATGGAAATGATGCTGTTGGTAGCCCCAATTCCGTCCAGAATCGGTATCCGTAAACAATGGAATACGTGAATGAAGTGAAGACGATTTCCAACAGTTGAGAAGACTGTGAGAATTCGAGCCAGAGGAATGACATTACCATCGGAATGGAATTGGCGAAGAGGTGGAATACGGAGAGCCTACGACGTCGTAATATGGTGAAGAATGTACGGAACACGTGGAGGTAACGTGATAGGTAGAAGACATATGACCAGAAGAACACGCGCCCAGAGGGGCGCGTGCCGAGAGGGAAGCATAGAAGCCATTGGATTGGGGTTCTCGTACGGCCCCAGAGCCACCGTGTGTGGCGGATCTCGGCGGCGGCGGAGGTTAGGGTTCCGGCGAGGATGGTGGCGGAGATGGCGGACATGGCGAGGCTGTGGACGGCGGGGATGGGGCCCAGCGGCACCGGACGGGAGCGGCGGCGGAGGAGGAGGAGGAGGAGGTGGAGGGTGACGGAGACGGCGAAGTAGAAGGAGATGGAGGTGAAGAGGAAGGCCCACGTGGCGCCCCATGATTGGGCGTGGCTCCACCGGAATCCGACGACGGTGGGGTGCTCCGACAGCATGTACTTCAGGCGATAGAGTATCGACGATGATGGTGATGATGATGATGATGATGATGGTTGAGATTGCATTTTGGGGAAGATGATTAGAGAAAAACGGGGGTTTGATGCAGTAATGATAATATTATATATAAGGGATGCAGATTGCAGGGGGTGTTGAATTGATTGGGTGATGGAAATCTTGGAAAAGGGGTTTTGACTTTTAGAATATGAATTCATGAATGGGAGATGAGATGCTGATGTTGAATCTTACTTCATTTGTGGAATGTTCTTCGATTACGGTTTTCGTCTTCTTTAGCAGCCTGTTAATGGATTTGGTTCTAGAATTGTATTTATTATTTCAAAAGAAAATAAGGAAAAGTAATGTAATAAGTCCTGAAAATTGGTTGGAAGTTTCTTTTTCCATGATTAAAGGATTGAAAATTGTAGTGATTAAAACATGCTGATTAAAATAATACTATTGATGTATTTGATGATTGTTCATGACCTGGTATATGTGTGTATGATTTTCTTTGAGATGTTACTAACAAGTTTATGAAAGATATCCCCTGGTTATGAAATGAACGAAAATATGTAATGAACGAAAAAATGAAATGATTAAATAATAAAATGGAATATTATAATTTTATGAATGTATTTTAATTACCATGTAAGAATGAAATAAATTATTATTTTGTTCAGTTTAGTAAACAATAAAAAGAAAAATGAATGAAATACATAGGTGATGGTTGTTGTTGATGACGATGGGTGGTGGTCGCAACGGTTAGTGGTGTCATGGGGGTGGTGGTAGTGGTGGGCTGATGGTGGTGATGGTGGCGGTGATGGTGGCGGTGGTGGTGGCGCCATGAACAAAAATGATGACCGAAGGAATATAATGAAAAAAAAGTAAGGGCAAGACAAATGAATAATCTTAGTTTGTCTAGAGGGAGGAGAATTTTTATGTAGTAAGTGATTTAATTTTTATAAGCACCCAAACACAATTATTTTTCATTTACCTCACGATCCTACATTGTCGTTCAGACGGTTTATTATAAAATATTAAACACTACCTATAGCAAACTCATAAAATATGTAACTTAACCATTAGAATAAAATCTAAAACCATATGGTTGTAATGTTAAATGGATTTTCTTGTAATCTTTCAAAAAAATCATCTTATATTATTGATGCTAAAATAATTCAGTTTTCAATTTCCTCTTGATAGAACTTGTAAAATAAACCAAGAGAATAAGAGTAAATAGTATGTGGATGTAGTATGTGTATGTCATATATTTGTACGTAGTTATGTCGGAAAAATCATTTCTATAGTTATGACACATATGTAGATCAAGTTTTGTACGTGTATGAGATTTATTTCTCACAAGTGTAAGACTTAAATGCATGTGATAAGGAACCACATCTAACGTCACATTGCGAGAAAGCTTCTTTTTATACACGATCACGACTTAGCTTAATGTAGCACCCAATATCTTATAATACATGCTTACATGTTGTGATTGTTTTTTTTTTTTTTTTTTTAACATCAGATAGCATCGGAAAAAAACTAGTAAAAAGTTAGGAGCATACGATGATAACACACAAACACACAAACAAGAAGTTACACCAAAGTTTCACTCCAAATTTACTACTATTAAATAGTTAATATTTTTAAATGGTGTTTGGAACTACCTAAATATCTGAACGACCCTTTCTGATAAGGGATGCAAATCATCCACACCAAGATGGAACTTCATACCTAACTCATCTAGTAACACATTAAAAAAGAAAAATCTCACAATCACAAGAAAAACACTCTTAAGTTAGGTTTGAACCTGCGACATATTACAAACCCATCGAAAAAAGGTTAACTTTTAAACCTTTACTTGTAGGGAACAAAAAGGAAGTTTACTAAAAAAATCAAATCTATATTAATAAATCAAATCTATATAAGTCACATGCCATTTTTCTAAAATGTCCACTTATGATTTGGACACATATCCTTACTACAATAAAAGTTACAAATTAGTATATAAATATAGTTTTCTTAATAAATACTAGTTTACTATCATGTTAATCAAAGTAACTTTTTTTATAAAAATAAATAAAATGTTACATCCAAAATATATTAATTAGAGTTAATTTAGTTAAAATTAAACTTATTTCCTAGCTAATTAATCGTCATTAAAATTAACAATATTTTAAATATCGTATTTTTTTAAACAACATTTTTAAAATATCAATATTCACAAAGTAAACACAAATATAATGAGCGATTACTTATTATAAAACAATATTTCCGTTTAAATGTAAATCACGATTTCATTTTCTAAAATCTAAATATGTTTTATTACATTACAATCTCATATTCACATTTTCAAATAAAATGTTTATTATTTTAACTCTTGTAACCTAAGGGTATCAATCTTGTTAACAAGGGAAATAGAATTGTTAAGATGTAGGATCTAAAGTCGGTTCCCCAAAATCCAATCGAATAAAGAAATTATAACCCGGAGTTTCACCGGAGTCGGCTGAGATCAACACACAGCCGGTGTACAGATCTCCAACGATCTCACAGCTCGAAATGTTCAACAACAGCATATCGATTCCGGTGACCGACGACCAACCCGATGAATTCGGCAGCAGGATGCGGTCCCGACCACGACGAAAACGCCGGAAATCGGAGTTCAGAGGGAAAAGCGAACTCGCTAATCGAACTTGCAAGCAGCTAACCAGATGGTGGCCCCTATTACTCTTTCTTACTGCATTACTACTACTCGTTTTTGAGGCTTCGAAAATTGGGTGGAGATCGAGAACGATTGAATCGGAACCTGTTATCCGTGAAAAAAAACCTAGTCTACTAGTCTCACCGACTAAGAAATCTGAGGGCAACTTGAATCGTCTTGATGCTCCACGTAAGTCACTTTTAATTTGTTTAAACATTTGAATTGTTTTTGTGATTGTACATAGCCTTATGTCTTGTTAGAGCGAGACCTGATTGATTTAGCTGATTAGCCAGTGTGGTTTGCTTAAGTTTTGATTGTTATTATCTATTAGATTATTAGGACAAAGTATGGAAAAGATCAAATATCAAACTGTGGAAGTCTTTCTGAATTCATATATCAGAAGCTAATGACAAATACCTTTATTCTGACTAGCATTAGGATGAGTACATAACTACGTATATATGCCTGCCAAACCTTATGATTTCAGTAGCAATTGTTGGAATATGGACTTTATCACATACACATTGGGAACCTGCTTTAAGGGTGATTGGTAATTTGGTGAGTGATGTAATATGTAGCTGGTCAAGAAGTCAAGATGCCTAATCACTTTGAGTGATGTAATTGATAATTCATGTGTTTGCAGATTGAAATGATCCAGATCAAGCAGCCCTAATCACTTTGAGTCTTTGAGCGCTTTTTAGTTTTTATCATGTTTTATAACCCTCTGCCTTGTATAGCACTCCACCTAATAGCGTGGGTGAATGCATTATACGGGGGCAGTAAGATGGCAGTCCTAAAGGAAGCAATATAGTGGCGTTGAGCATACTGATATGACATTTTTTTGTTCATAAACACATGCTTCAGTGATGCGCAGCATTCAAAAGAAGAGCACCTGTGATATATCCATATCAGCTGCTCAAATATCGACCAGTCTTTCAATTTAATCGCTTTCGTAACCGCAGCAATTATGTAAAGAAAAACCAGAATCTGATAAGAGTTAATATCCCACATAATCAAATTATTACATAATCAATTAGCAGCAGCATTAGATAGCATCAAATTCCTACGTTTCAGTCACAGATTATATCCACCTCACCACACCATTTCTAATGCTCTGTTACTTATAAAGCATAGATCACCTCCCATTTATTCCTTAATTAATTTGTGTGTTAGGGATTCTGGTATTGCAAACACACACAATCACACAATCAGCTGCAGAACATAAACGTACACGAGACAAAGATTTATAGTGGTATGGTCTAATGTCTAATCTGACCTACATCTACTCTGCTGCAACCAGGAATTATTATTGCTATGCTCTCAACTCTCATGATGAGAAATTTCAAGTACATGATGACATATAAATAGAATCAGAATAGGGTTTAACCCTTGTTGAACAAGAAAACATAAACGGGCCATAATAAGAGATATAGGGTCGGTCCAAAACTTCCCATGTCTCCAAAAACATGTGATAAAGTAATTGATGAAGTGCTTGTACTCATCTTACTCATCAATGCCAGTGATATCTCAAGTTCACTAAGAAAGGAATTAGATCTAGAAGATCTAATATCCTTTCGAGAATCACAATATGTGCTGTTAATTGGGAATAAATTATGATGAAGTCACGTAGGATCATGTGAAACTTTTATTGATTTGGGCACCGCTGCATTCTACTTTATGAAAAACATTTGTATAATCGTTTCAGGTTGTTTGAAGCTCCTACCTGCTGAAGAACTTCAGCATCTTGATTTCCCCCTCAATAAAGATCCACTTGTTTCTATTAAGAAAGTAGTATATATGTCAGAGAGTAATACACCTTATGATAAAGATTCTCAACAGGAGTCGGGGACCACGAGGTTTAATCTATTTACTGGTTATCAAACTCTTAGTCAGAGAGAGCAAAGTTTTAAGGTTACAGCCTCTTTTGACTTAAGTAAAGAGTTTTAATTCATGTAATTATCATTAGTTTTAATTTATCAATAACTGATAATGCAGGTGAATGAAACTTCATCTGTACATTGTGGTTTCTACAGTGAAAATGGAGGTTTTACAATATCAGACGAAGACAAAAGTTACATGCAAACATGCAAAAGTGTAGTTTCTACTTGTGCATTTGGTGGTGGAGATGATCTTTATCAACCTATTGGGATGTCAGATACATCACTTCAGAAGGTCTGCATATTCTAATGCAAAATTCATATCAATATAAAATCCCTTTTTTTTAATCTCACATAATTGGTTAATGCAGGTCTGCTATGTAGCTTTTTGGGATGAAGTTACTCTTGCAACACAGGAAGAACAGGGACATATATTTAACAAAGATCGTTTTATTGGCAAATGGCGCATTATTATTGTTAAAAATCTTCCCTTTAGAGATCAGAGGCTGAACGGAAAAATCCCAAAGGTAATTTTTTTTTTTTTTTTTTTCCGCAGTGCTTTAAAGTAACATATATGGGTATTGATTGATGCTGTTGTTATCAGATGCTGGCACATCGTCTCTTTCCTAATGCAAGATATTCCATATGGGTAGATTCAAAATCCCAATTTAGGAGAGACCCATTAGGGGTATTTGAGGCACTTTTATGGCGCTCAAAATCTGTGCTTGCAATTTCTGAACATGGGGCCCGTAGTAGTGTGTATGATGAGGCAAAGGCAGTAGTTAAGAAGAACAAAGCCACCCCAGAAGAAGTGGAAGTACAAATCACTCAATACCAGCATGATGGCCTCCCTGAAGATAAGAGATTTAATGGCAAGAAAGGTATAGAGTAATCAAGTCGTTTAACATGATAGCATAATGTAGCAATTTAAATGTATGATCTTCTGTTTTTATTTTTGTGCAGCTTTGAATGAGGCTTCTGTGATTGTGAGAGAGCATACTCCGGTGACTAATTTATTCATGTGCCTTTGGTTCAATGAGGTTGTTAGGTTTACCTCTCGTGATCAACTTAGTTTTCCATATGTTCTATGGCGATTGAAGGCGCCAAAGAACATTAATATGTTTCCAGTCTGCACACGGAAAGATCTTGTGAATAGCATGGGTCATATACGCAAGGCTAAGCCTTTAGGTTGATGGAAATTACACTAGCTGGTTATCGTTATTCATTGATCTTGTTAGTCTGTGTTGGAGTATTTTTGTCAAACATGCCTTTGCAGAAGCTCCTTATAGTATTTATTATTTGTAAAATCGTAACTTATACTGCCTAGTCGGTATAGGCCTTACCAAATCTAGGTAGGTTTTTGTCCTCTCGCCATTTTTGTGTTTGTGTAACAAGTTTATAATTGATTTGAGAGTTCATATTCTTTCATGGTGTTCTTATTCATCTTGTTCCATGTAAAATAATTAGTTGGTCCTTAGTCCTACTCATCCTTTTAAGTATATTGTCTCTAATGGCGTCCCTTATTTATAACATTTTTTTTGCAACATTGTGCTTTTTCTTGTATATGGACAAAATTACAAGATGTACCTTCTAGAGATTTATCCTTAGAACCTGTCTATGAGTGAAATATTCTGGGGTATGTTTGTTTGTTTGTTTACCTTTTGGAGATTTGCTTCTAGATGGTGACCATCTAAATTCATTAAAGTTTAGGAAGAGGAAAACACCATACATACTCGTTTACAGGTACCATTGGAACATTGAAGCAACGCATGGAACTCAAAAGTGGAAAGTTTTCCTATACAACCACTGAAATCATCAAATCCTGTAAAGACAAGGAGTCCTATTGATAAGACTTAAGAGAGCAAAAAGGGTGTTTTATCCATACTTTTAATCATGGTAATCAAAAGTGCAAAAAGTGCACGCCTAGGCACTCAAGCGAGGCAAGGTAGGTGCAAGGTGAGGGCCTTTCTCTAAGAATGATGGAGGTTCGCCCCTCTAATCAGGTGAGGTGCAAATAGGACTGGAGATGTATTAAAAAGTAAATATTAGGTGGTTGAATATTGCTCTTTTGTTCTTTCGGTTTGGCTATTGCTCTTTCGGTTACCTGCCAAGTAAAACTTTATGGTGGATGGTATGGCTATTGCTCTTTCAGTTACCTGCCATGAAAAACTTAAGGTCTGTTGATTTGTTTACTCCTTTTATTCTTTTGTAGGGTTATGGTTGTCGATGAAGTTACTTAAACATGTTTATTTCAAGGATATCTTCCTATTGGTAAGATTTGTTTCATTTGCAGGTTTGAGGCGTATTATATATTATATTACCAGCGGTGAGTGTAACCGCTGGCTAATTCAATCTCAACCGTTGGATCAAGCTAAGATTAAATCTCAGCCGTATAAACTCGACGGTTAGAGCAGTTACGGACCAGTTATGAGCGGTTACGAGAATCTCAATCATCATTCCTTCTTCCTTCTTTTTCTCCGATATCGTCGGTAACCGCTGTCTATAACTTCCAATGCTTTAATATAAATATGAACATCTGAGAGGAACGCCCTAAGGCTATTTACCTTCCCAAATCGACAATGATGAATCCCCATGTCTTCCGGCTCTCATTCGTCACCAGAGTTTCAGATGTCCGTCACCTAACGCCCACCACTTCGAGAACACGAAATTGATTCAGTAGAAGTGTGTTGGAAGAGACCTCGCAAAGCCATGCACTCGGATCTATCACAAATCTGGTAGATAATCATTGAATAATTTGTAGATTCATGTTCTTGAATTTGTTTCCTAAGATGGAGAGAAGCCATAGCCTCAACTGTAAGTGATTCTGTTATCAATTAGTAAACTTAGTCTAGTATTAATTGTTGATATTTTTTGGAAATCATTCCCTTTGTGCAGCAGATATGATGGATATAAAGTGTCAAATACAACTAGTCTAGGTTGATGTGGTTTGTAATGTGAACGGACAACCAATTGAAGACTAAACAATCGCTCTGCAAACGTCTTCATCTTCCCTGGTACCGGTGATTTATTGGGTTGTTAAACCTCTAAGTAATATTCATTATTCATTGCAATTACCTTTTCTGTTACATATTTTCCGAGTATAGTTTTAGCATTCGAGAAAGCTTTTCAAAATGTATGTTGTCGATAATACATTGGTTGACTCTTGCTATTAACTTATAGTTGATAGTATTAAAAATTGGTAATTTACTTTGTGTTATAGTTGATAGTATTAAAGGTTGGTAATTTACTTTGTGTTTACGTTGGTGGATAATGTACTGATGTGGATTAAGTAATTACTGACCAAGATGTATGTAGTTATCATACAGTAAATATCTTAATGAATTTGAGGGACCATATCAAGAAGAGTTGAAAGAGTTTGATCATAGGATCTATATAATTTACTATTTATTAGCATTCACTATTTGTGTGCTTTTAGTAAAATTTATATTGATGTTAACAGGTAGTAAAAGAATTTGTTGATGGGATTATGCTTATGAAGAGGAAGATGATATGGATGATTTTAGTGGTCTTCCAACCAGAGGAAATGATCTAGACGATGATAATGGTAAGATTTTATTGTTTTGTGTTTAATTTTAGCTGTTCTTTTGGGCTTAATATATGATTAAATGATTCATACGAAGACTAAAATCCTAATCAAAACATATTAGTGCTATTTGCTTACCTTTTACCTAAATATTTTGTTCTTATTGTTGTGTGTGTAATTGACTGCAAATTTTACTTGTAATATTTGGTTAATCATTTTATAAAGTCTAGGATCATTATCACATTAGATGAGTGCTATTTGATTGTATGCATGAGTTGATGATACATGAAATGACCGAATGGGCTTGCTTGCAATCAATATTGAATTTGATTTGTTTTGGGTAATTAGAGGTTTATTGATTTATTTATTTGAATGAAATTAATAGCATGCACTTGTCCATAATGGGGCTTGATGATAAAAAGAAGAAAGTTACGACTCAAATCCTTTATTTATTGAGTTTTAGAAGCCTTCTTTGGATAATTGCTTTATATCAATGATAAGCTTTTTCTTATGTTTCATAGAACTATGATATCACAGCTGAGTTTGAGTCGCCAGCAATTGATGTACTTAACATGAATTCAAATATCACTGGAAGGTGTATAAATAATAAATAATAAATAATCCCCCCACCCCCTAGACTTTTATTGAAGAGAAACTTGCTTAAAAGTTTACCTTTTGTTGTTGTTGCTTACTGTTTAGGAATGATTTTTTTGTGAAATAAATTCTTTTTGATGTATTTGTATTCTTTTATCTAAAAAAACCCAACTAAAACGACTAAAATAGGGAATGGTTAAAACAATCATATATGGTTTTCTTTCATCTTGAATTGAGCTTGACCTATCAACAAGTCGTCGTTTCTTAATTTGCAGTCATGCTACACTGGGTAAAGAGCTAGTTGTTTTAGACAAAGGGATGAATTTACTTCAAAAAGAGATGAAAGAATGGTTTCTCTATGTATAAATGATTAATTTTATTTCCTTTATTTTACGCAACAATTTCCTTATTGGCAAGTCTTGGTAGCTTTTATTGAAATTATAGCAAAACTAACTTTTTAACAAGTCTTGATAGCTTTTATTGAAATTATAGTATCAATTTTAGTTTTGTTATAGAGTATTTGGGTTGACTTAAAAAGTCAAAACTTTATATCTTTGTCGTTTCTATTCCCATGCCAAATTTCTATAATCTAAAGTTCATCAGCTTGTAATGTTAAGTGCAACTTTACCCTTAGCCTTGAATCAACTATGTGAGGAATTCATGCATCTAAATCCTGTTATACTGATCTTTATTAGCATCATAGTTTACTTATATTTTGCATATTTTGCATACATGAAGGAAGTTGTTGCACATAATTGTGCTTCTATATGATGCTCTTTGTCTTTTATATAGATAACATCTTGCCAGGTTGTTGTAGGATCATTGGATTTAGCTGCCAACCATGCTGTCATGCACACACTTGGGCTATTGTATTATGTTATTTGTTACTATTAAATATAATATAAGCCCTCTCTAGACTTTTGTCAGAGACCACTTTTTTATTTTTATTACTAAAAAAAGTTTGGTTTTGTACTTTTAAATGTAGGTGTTAGAAGATTTAGCATGTGATAGAACGTTTGGTTACATTTCTACCACAAGTCAATAAGGTTTTTCCTTCTTGCAATCATCTATTTTTTTTATCTTTCATGGAGCTTTCATATGAGAACATTGAACTCAATATGGTAAATTCTTTTTTTAATATTTATGTAATTTACTAACTTTGGTGGTTGAATCATTCATGAACATAGTAGTTCTGGATTTTGTTTTGTACAAGAATGGAGCATCCTGAGTGGAGAAGTATGTTTTAAAGTAGGTGCCTTTTTTACCCTTTTGTGCTAATAAACATATTTAAACACAAATGATCGTTCCAATTTTTACCCTTTTGTGCTAATAAACATATTTAAACACAAACTTAATATGGCCCTCATTTTTTCGTCGGTAGTGTTAAATTTTAGTACGTTAGTGTAACTTTTTGACCCGGTAGTGTAAATTTTTATATAAATATCGAGTTCGCCCCCCCTCCCCCTAAAAAATATTAATTTTGCCTACGCCCCCCCTACGATAATGTTCAAGCTCCGCCCCTGTTGACATGCATATATGATTATATTCACATGATCACTCTTTACATCAACGGATGTTATAGAGCGGAAAGGATCTAACTACACTTAGGATTGCTTAGTTTCACCAAATTTATACTACTCTTTATTTTCTATTTTGATGTTTAAAACCCATGCATATTGACATTGTTTTGTGTTTCTTCTAAATGAAGTTGGTTATTTATTTTACTCATAAGTTAAAAGATGTGTCCTTTGATCTTAAACAAATACAGTTTTTGTTTAAAAAACAAAAAAAAAATAATTTACCATTATGACCTTAAACTACCCGACCACCGGACGGGTATAAAACTAGTTATTTAAGTTACGTAATTGGTCTACACATGACATACGTTGCATTTCTGAGGTATGTTCAGCCGTGGTACCAGTTATTTAATCTATTCCCAATTGGGTCGTATTGCTTCTATGTAGAATTGTTGTTGCTTGTCACTCACTTGGAGCAGTACATATTCATGGACAGTCTAGGGGTTTTGTTGATGAGTCTTATATTGAAACTTCCTGTACCTTACTGCAGTCCTATGGTTTCACTATGGTAGTATTATGAAAGCACATATCTATGTTTGCGCTCATTCATGCGCCTTTGGTTCTATGAGATTGTTCGGTTTAGCTCTCGTGATTAACACAGTTTTTTGCTATTCTGTATGCCATTTGACGATTTAAGGTGTTAAGGGACATAAATGTGTTTCCCGTTTGCACCCTGAAAGATGTCGTCAAGATTTGATTTATTTTTCAAACAAATCTGTGGTCATATTAACTATGTATTGATTATTTTTTAAATGTTTGAAGTGTCTGCAGGGACCAAAGGTACCCTTGTAATGGGTAGATTGTTGCAGTTATATGCAACTTCTATTTGTGATGAGTTTGAGCAGGATAATGCATAATAAAGTTGTGACTTGTGACTTGTGACTAATGGCACCCATTTGTTTCTAATTGGGCTTAAAAATTCAACCATTTGTTATTGGATTATTAAAGTCCATATCTTCATTATATGGGCTTTTCTAGTCTCCCAACTCTCAAAGTCTCAATTAGACTCTTTAGGCATAGCAAAAAAAAATCAGTTTCAAGCCTGGCGTGATTGCCAAACTGGTTTCAACAAGACCCTGGTCCAACTTAACTCACTTGTAGGTTTCATACCGGTTTGAGTATTCTAGATACCACCTGGACTTGACCCGGTTTGAGAACCCGATTTCAAAACTGGTTCCGTCCGCTGGAAAAATGTTATTGTTTTTACTGTAGCTAGCTGTTCTCTTGATAGTTTTTTTAATGGTTTTATTTTTATTTTATTACCTTTTTTGACCTTATTATAAATAAGGATTGCATGAGTTGATTTACTCACAACATTAAAAAACGATCTCTGTTATTGTAAACGTTCTGAAAATGCTCTCAAATCAAAGATATACCTTGTGATATGTAATAAGCAATTTTAATCTCTATTGATGTTAACGAGTCAAACTGTCATTACCAAATTTGTATCTTAAGATATTATAAGACTAGAAGGGAGCAACTCATAATCTGGACGGTTAGAATTGACTACCGGCCCGTGACAGACCATGAACGATTGTCCCACTCAGCAACTCATAATCGATACCATACAATTATCAACTTAGGCAGTTAGCCATGCTTAGAATTAGTTTATCCAACAAACAACATATGGGCTGAACTCTGAATCATATTGAGATGAACTAGTGTCCGGGCCTGTTTGGCAATTTCTAAATGATTAAGTGCTGAACCAATAAGAGGTCTGAATCATTAAGAGGTCTGAACCATTAAGAGCTAGTATATCGTTTAACTATTCAAAAGCAAATGTATAACCAATTCAGATAAGAGGTTTTAACCATTCAGCATTAGACCTCTTAACCATTCAGCATAATGCTTAACCATTCAGAGGCAAATGTCTGAACCATTTAGACATTTGCTCGCGAAACAAACAGTCTGAACCATTAAGTGCTGAATCATTCAGACATCTGAATCATTGAGAGGCTGATTCAGATACTGCCAAACAACCCCTCAGTTTCGCTTTTGGTCTAACCTAGTAAACCAACTGATCGACAACTGACTTGGTTGAAGACGGTATGCAGCAAGCCAACCCGTATCCCACAAACTCTTTTTAAAACTAATTCCGAAATCCAAGCAAATCACATGAACCCTCATGTGTTTTTTCAAAGATCTGGAGCGACTTTGCTAGGATTTGGAGCAAAAGAAAAAGCTAGAAGTTAGAACATACTTTTAACATTAAAGAACACAAATGAAAACATGTGATTAGCTCAGGGACCAATTTTGCAATTTACATAAACTAAAACCATCGATCGATACGTGCATGGAGTCGCAAACAGTTGATGAAGAACAACTTGTATCCGTACATCTGGCGTCATCATTCTTCATTCTTGTCATAAGAAGACGACGCTTTTGAATTGGTCTTCATCTCTTCGATTAATTTTGCTTACGAGACCTCTCTTCATCTATACATCGAAAGATCTGAACAAATTTATACTTTTCAGAGAGCTTGACGATAATGGCGAAACCGATCGCCAACGAAAAGGAGCTATGGCGAGCCTGTGAAGCTGCAATTGAAGGCACCAAACAAAAGGTTGTAATGGCGATTCGTGTTGCGAAAAGCAAGGGGGCGTGGGGTAAAGGAAAAATTGGCAAAGGCCAGATGGCTAAACCTAGGGTTCTTGCCATCACCAGTAAGTTCTCCATTAATTTCTTTCGTTCGTACGTCTATCATTCAAATTACAAACTTCCAACACTCTATATCTACCTGTTGTTAGTGATATTGCTGTAATGAGTGTGTAGTAAGTGGTAACATTGCTTATTTGGTGCTACTATGTGTTACAATATATGCTTTTGAGAACTTCCTGGTTCGGTAAACTCGGTTGGATATGATGATTAAAAGTTCACATGTGATGTTCTCTGCTTGATTTTACTCTTAATTTCTTAGTAATTGAAGTATTTAATCACTAAAATTGGAGATGAATTAATGAAGACGTATTATCAGTGTAGAAGTGATGGAACTTTTTGGTCATTGATGAACGGTTTGAACAAAAACAGGTTATGTGATACGTGAGATGAGCATAAGAGAAATAGAAACATATAGTGAGTTCATAGAAGCTCCTCTGTCATTGTTGCAATGATGCTTCTTGCTTATTTGGTGCTACTATGTTTCTTATCGCTTTTTGACGCCAATCTGACATGTTTGGTTATGTTGGCTGCTTGCTTCAGTAGCTTCTGAATTCTCTTTCATTATGGATGTTCCAAATTAACCATATGATCACTTAATTATGGATGTTCTTTACAAATCTCATCTCTGTCTATCTGTGGTTTATGCAGCAAAAGATAAAGGTGAACGAAGTAAGGCGTTTCTTCGTGTCTTAAAGTATACGGATGACAGTGCTCTTGAGGTATATACCAGAACTTTATTTGTTTCTGTCTCTATCGTCACTTTTGTTGTACTTGCATTCTCTACAATAAATTCGAGTCTGGAGGTTTTTTCCCATCTCAAATACATCTGTTAGATGTGTATTTCTTTGCTAATCGAGAGTCACAATATTTAAATTATTTCTGCCAATCCTTACATCTGTAGCAAGCAAAAATATACAAGCTGAAGAATCTTGGAAAGGTGGAGGTATTAACTAGTGACCCCAGTGGATGCACGTTCATGCTGGTAATGAATCTTTTTTCATATCCACAAAGTTTTTTACAAGTTCTCTTGCCTTAAAGAAGCTAAGTATTAGATTCTCTTATAGAGGTTGTTCATGTTCTGTATCTTGCTTCATGCTCTAATATGCCAATAGGGTTTTGATAATCTTAGAAACCAGAGAGTAGCTCCTATTCAATGGACCATGCGCAATCTTGATGACAGGTAATTAATCCCAGTTCTATTTACTTCAGACTTTAGTATTATAAACATGTATAATTGTTTTACATTTTATGATTCCCAGGAATCGTCTGTTGGTCTGTATTCTTCATATCTGCAAAGTACCGAAAGTTGTCGGTATTGATGTTGTGGAGTTAGCTCTTTGGGCTAAGGTGTGTGTGAATTTTTCTAGTACTATTATTTATGAATAAACATATATGTCACTAGAAGACCGATTTGTATAATACTTTAGGATGTAAGTAGTTTGATCTATCATTGAGAAAGAAGAGGTGGGAAACCATGACATTGGCTGGCAATAATTCTAGTTTGATTTGACTATACATTCTTCACCTAGACATCTACCCTTGAGAGACCTCCACATTTTGATCACTTTATTCTAACTTTGTTTTTTGTTTTGTTTATATCATTTTTTTTCCATAATGCTTTTACTTCTATAGGAACATACATCAGCAGTGTCTAAGCAACAGAATTTAACAGATGGACCCTCTGGAGATCTGCTCTCAGAAGATGACGCCTCAGTTACAGTTGGAAATGATCTTGTGTCACAAGCAGAAGAAGAGGAAATGGAAGTTCTTCTAGACACGTACGTGTGTGTGTATTTGTTTATACTACCTGCCTGCATTTAGATATAGCTGGCACTATCTGTACCCAGATATTAATAATGATACATTATAAGATAAGTTTCTTTGTTTAAATACTCAAATGTCTTTTATGTTCTTAATAATTATGGTAATGGCATTGTGATCAGATACGTCATGGGCATTGGGGAAGCAGAAGTCTTTTCTGAAAGGTTAAAACGGGAACTTCATGCTTTAGAAGCAGCAAATGTGCATGCAATTTTGGAAAGTGAGCATTTAGTAGATGAGGTAAATCCCGCATAATATAAGACAATATGAATGTTCCATTACATTTTTATTTTTTAAGTGGATTTCATCATCTTTCATGCATTTCAAAACTATTAACTTATAGTCGTTCATGTAGCACAGTCACTATATAGCATTCTCCATGCCTTATGCTTTATAATTCCACAGGTGTTGCAGGGACTTGAGTCAGCCACAATTTGTGTTGAAGATATGGATGAATGGTTGGCACTTTTTAATGTGAAGCTCAGACATATGCGAGAGGACATTGAGGCCGTATGGACATCATGCTATAATAGTTCATATTTCTAAGATAAATATGCCAGTCAAGTATTACAATTTATAGCTTATTGATGACTTTCAAATTGTGTGCACAGATAGAAACACGCAATAACAAGCTGGAAATGCAGTCATTCAATTATAAAGCTTTGGCTGCGGAACTAGATGCTCTTCTTGAAAAATTGCACATCCCTTCAGAGGTAGACTATTTTCAAATCCTGTATTTAACTTATTCAATCATATATATGATCATAATTTAAGATTGTATCCATTGCAGATTTCAGATTGTTTAACTGAAGGTACCTTTGATGAGACACATCTGCGTAAATATATTGAAGCATGTGAATGGCTAAGAAATGCTTTGTGTGGTTTCGATGCTTTGGATCCCAGCTATACAACAACAAGAGCAGTATATTCATTAATCTTTTGTACTTTTCCATGTTATAATGCGTTAAGGCTTCTTTTGATGTGGAAAGTGGTAATATTTTACGCATTTTCTGTCACAGGTAAAGGAAAAGAGGGCATTCCTTGAGATAACAAAGTTGACTTTTGTTCGAAGAGCCTGTGCATTTTTAAGAGACTATTTTGTTCACTTGGTAGATTCTATGATGAATGATAAAAGAAACTTCTCTCAGGTTTGTTTTTTAAAGTGTTTTTTATTTAAATTTCTACGCTCACTTTACACATGTCAACCAGAGTTTTATGGGTATTTTGACAATGGGCAGCGTGGGCAACTGAAGAAGCCTGATCATGCTGATCTTCACAATAAATGCAAGACATATGCCCTCCTGTTGCATCACCTGAAGGTTAATTACATGGAAACTTCAATAATCGAATATAAACAATGTTTAGTTTACCTATAAATTTTTGTTTTTATCACTAAGTAACACATGATGCACTTACAGATTCTGGATAAAAATAGCCTGGCTCCTTTGAGGAAAACATACTGTAGCTCCTTTAATCAACTTCTACGTCGCGAGGTAAAATGTATAAACCTGTGAAATTTCTTTTGCAACAAGTTTGATGAGATATTAGAATTCTCGATGCACATGCAACAAAATTTTCAAAACCCAAATTGATTTCCTATTATTGGTTTTGATTTTTTTGTGATCTATTTACAGACTCGTGAATTTGCTAATGAGCTACGGGCTGGTACCAAACCACCAAAAGTTCAAAGTGTATGGTTTGAAGGTCCCACCGCCCCCAACCAAAATGTAGATACTTCAATGATTTCTGAAGCTTATTCCAAAATGCTAGCAGCTTTTGTCCCACTCCTTGTTGAAGAGGTGTGAACAAATTTATCTTTAACATACACACGTGTCCACACACATTTTTGGTTTTTGGATAAAGGTTCAGGTGTTTCTTCTCCTTTTGTCGATGCTTAGACCATCACTGCTTCTGAAACCGCAGAGTTCATTTTTATCACTCTTTATGCGCTTTGAAGTATCTTCACCTGATCCACCAAGCATTCATGATGACGATGATTTAGGCATGACGGAGATGGATGAAAATGACAGCAACAGGGGTAATATTATCAATGATATTACATGTCACATGCAGTTCTATTTACTCATGCAATATATACTTGCTTGAGCTGTTTATCTAAATTATGTAGGTACAATGGACATGGGTGCATTAAATGAGTCACTTCGTGATTTGCTAGATGGGATACAAGTAATAAATGCTTAACTATAACTGTACATAGGACAATGCTCAGTCTTTTGAGTTTAATAAGTTATTATATTTTTGTGGACTTTCAGGAAGACTTTTATGCAACAGTAGATTGGGTCCACAAGATTGATCCTTTGCTATGCATATCATTGCATGGTATAACAGAGCGATATATTTCAGATCTAAGAGCAGAAACAGCTGGATATGTAAGCCTTTTACTTGATGCTATGGAAGATAAAATCGGTACACTGTTTACTCGGGTAAGTTAAAACTATTATGTCAATCTCCATAAGATTAAATTTATATACAGATTGGTGTATGTTCATCAATTAAATTGTGACCTAAATTGCAGTTCGTAGATGAAGCTCGTCACCAGATAGAAAAAAATGACAAAAACGTGAAACAAACTGGTGTCATGTCATTTGTACCTAGGTAAATTGTTCATGTTTTTAAGTAATCATTAGTATATTTAGCCTTGGTACCAATTACTGTTATAAAATATCCAATTGGGTTGAATTGCTTCTGTGTAGATTCGCATTGCTTGCCACCCGCATGGAACAGTATATCCAGGGACAATCCAGGGATTTAGTTGACCAGGCATATATGAAAATTGTGAGTACTTAATTACTAGTCTGATAACAACTACCTACTAATATGTTCAGTTATTTAAAATGAAACAATCTAGATTGTATTCTCTCTTGTGTAGTTGTGTATAGCATCATTGAAGCTAAACTGGTGGTGAATATTTTTTTTGACAGATTGGTATAATGTTTGTGACTCTGGAAAAGATTTCCCAGGCAGACCCAAAACACTCGGATATTTTTCTTTTAGAAAACTATGCTGCATTCCAGAACAGGTATTAATAGTTTTTAACTCGTAGGATTACGTTACTGTAATTTATTCAAATATAATAACTTCAATGCAATGTACCGATTTTCTTAACCATGATTACATTACATGCTGATGAGAAGCAGTTCTATGCAGCCTGTATGACTTGGCCAATTGTGTACCAACTTTAGCTAAATTCTATCATCAAGCAAGTGAATCATATGAACAATCCTGCTCACGTCATATCAGTGTGGTTATATATTACGTAAGTAACACATGTATAGCACTATAACATTTCATAATGTTTGTTGATAACTTTGTTTTAAGTTAGTCGTAATGTATGCTAATGGTGATTTTGGTTACCATAATTTGCAGCAATTTGAGCGTCTTTTCCAGTTTGCTAAAAGAATTGAGGACATGATGTTAACTAATGCTCCAGAGGAGGTCAATTTCGATAATCGTTTCTATCTCTTCCCACTTAAATAGTTTAATTTTCATAACCCTGTTTTGTAATTACCGAATGTTTTTTTTTGATAATTACAGATCCAATTCCAAGTTGGATTGTCAAAGTCAGACCTTAGAAAGGTGGTAAAATCCAATTTATCAGGGGTGAGTGACACAATTAAAACTTTAAAATAAATTGCTTCGTCCAAGATTTAGAGATACTTCAATGAGACTAGTTTTTCACATAGGTTGACAAACACATCACTGCAATGCATAAGAAACTGATGAAGAACATGACATGTGAGGAACTGATACCCACACTATGGGATAAATGCAAGGTATTTTAGCTTTATTTCTTGTGACTGCATCATCATAGTGGTTTTGAAATAAAAATCACCAATACAAATGTATTTGCTTTCAAAAATATAAGATTTTTCTTGATACTAATCAGATAAAATAACCATATATCTTGACTGACATTTAACAGAAAGAATTTTTGGACAAGTATGATAGCTTTGCTCAACTTGCTGCCAAGGTCTACCCAGGCGAAAACTTTCCATCTGTAACAGAAATTCAAGACCTTTTAGGATCCACGTAGAGTTATAGCCTATATGGTTCATCGGATAATGCATTTCGTAAGTCAAAGGTATGTTTGTTGACTGCAATCAGTTTATCTGTGTGCTGCCTCAAGCAATGCCACTATTCTGTCTCGTTTGGACCCGATAATACTAGTTGATAGAATGCTGTCTGTTCAGCATATATGAAAAAGAAACTTATATAATGTATATCTGCATGCCATGATGGCCAAATGCGATGGTAGTTGTAGTTAATTAATCAATTTAGATTAAGCACCATAAGAAGTAGAGATTAGTAGACCACAACCCAGATGTTTAAAATTTCTTAACATTCTAATGGTTTGCAGATTAAAGGAGGCCAAGTGGGTGGCCCACAAAATTTTGCATTTAGGGTGGCTCTCATCAAGATTTCATTCATGAGTTTCAAGCTTCCACTTTCAAAATTTGATTTCTTCTTCATTATTATCAAGCTTTGACTCAATTTGTTATTGTGGTGCATTTTGATATGGCACTGAAATTGAGTTCATTTATATTATGCTGACAAAATGACAATAATATATACATGTTTGATGAGTCATAATTGTAGCATTTGACTATGAGAAAAGTGCTCATTTGTTTTTGGTAAGGACATTGCGCATTGCGCAGTAAAGTCTACGAAGCTATAAGTTGAAGCATGTGATTCTCTATTACTACTAAAATATTGAGTGTCACTGGAGAATTGCATTGGTTGGTGATGTTAAAGATTATAGGTAGTATTTTCGTATTGACTTTTCAGTAGGTTGTCAGGCCGGGTGACAAGTTATGACAGATATATTCCTTGATGATTCGTCTGTACTAGTTTATCTATATAGTAAGCATGAGCCTATCATGATTACAATGTACACCCTCGATCCTCAATGGTGGCGGTGGGTGTAGGAAGCGGTGCTCTTGGGTCCCTTGGTGAAGGCACGAGAGGTGGAGATGAAGCTGCTATAGAAGTCGATGGACCTGCTCCGATCCACCGTAGAAGAAATGTTGGCCCAACAATTGTCTAGAGCTGACAGTGACCTTGAAAGCACCCATGACCATCTATATTCTCTCCCTTTAACTAGATATTTTATATGTTTTGTATAAACATTTATATATCTTAATCACTCGTATATCTGAGACAATTCAATAAATATCTTCTTTGTAAAAATGTCTATTCGTTAAATCCAGGGTTAACAATCCTGTTACAATGAGTTTTAAAAATTCAGTAGGTTGAAAAATCATTTGATGCTTAGATGCACATTCTATTTTAAAAATCGATGGTTTATATTCTATAAGATTAAATCCTGTTTATTTAATTTTAATTTTTTCGATTCGTAAAATGCACCAGTCTAGACACGACAATCACATGCGTCTACTAACACCGATTTTTCCTTACTTTACCTAAAATTCCACGTAGCATCATGAATATGGACGGTCGATTTTCATTCAGTATACATGTTCACATTTTGCAATTTGCATGCAACTTCCTGTCCAAATATCGACGTCACATATTTGTTGTCGTGAACAAGATAGTTCGTTTAGACTAACTTTAACTATCAAAAAGATTCAAATATTTATTGAAAAAAATCTTAAATTTCAACTATATTATTGTTTTTACTTAATTCACAAATACATACTCTCTAATCCTCCTTTCAAATCCACACATTTTTTATTATCATGACACCAACGACAGGAAGTAAATTCCAAATGATCCACTTAATAAAACAAATGTTTTATTGTAAACTATATACTCCGATGCAACCACAAAGCCCTTTATTTTCCTATAACAATATATATCGTCTAATATTATATACATGTAAAAGAATTATTTATTCCAAGACCAACAAAATACAACCTTAACTACATATATACCACCGTCTATAAAGAGGTGAAATTAATTAAAGAATCATTATTGTTACACCTACAATAACCCTACGATTTGGTACCGACAGAAAGTCGTGAGAGAATAAATAAACCAGCAGAAGAAACAAACACAGCTGCAGCAAAACAAGCCAGATCTAACCCCGTAACCAAAGGTATGCTCTTGAACTTCTCCAAAACTCCAACTTGAAGCAACAACATTAGAGCATACCCGATGTTCGACTTTGCGTGCGCCATCGACTTCATTCCAGCCCATGATGGAAACTCCTGCAACGCATCATTATTACATGCGTGTTCTAACAACTTAATTAAACTCTAATAATATTTAGTACGTGTTATATACCTTGAGATAGAAGAGGCCGAAAAAGTTTGATGATGGAATCGATTGGCCTTTCGAGGCTTGTGATCCAACAAACATGACATGTAACCCCATCCCGAATGTAAGCATAGCCGTTCCTACTAAGAACATGTCTAAGGATTTGATAAGTAGATCCATGATATGCCCATGATCCGAATGGCGGTAGAGGGAATGAAAATACGCGAGGTATGATTCCGCAACAAGAAAAACACCCTAAACATTCATTCAAACAACATTAAGATGTATAATTAATGATCTTAAATTAGTAATTTTGTAAATGAACACAAGTTATTATATATACCTCGAGGAAGCATAATACCGAACCAAGCAAGGTTCCTGCTACGCCAAGCATCGTAAGAAATCGAGAGTCCATTATAACCTACAAATTCACATGATCAAAGCATGAAAAATATGAGGTTGGACTACAAGAAATTAAGTACAAAAGCTTAATTGTGTACCAAACTAGTTAATGTCATATGTATATTATGTAACTATGATTATAAAGATGTGAGAAGTAATATTAATATATTATACCTTTTCTACTAATGACTCAATGATCAAATTCCACTGTCTACGTCTTGTGAAGACCTTTAACTTGCGTAAAGTATTAGTTCTCAAGACCACCATCAGTGTAGCCAATTCTACTCCTCCACTTGTTTGTGTCGGTTCAACCACCGCACCATCTAAATCCGTCACCGTGGCAGACACGGTGGCGGCTTTAGGTACGGCGGCTGGTTTCCTCTCCAAATCCCCAGCAAGTTGGGTGGTTTCAGAGTGGAAACCAGCCGCCATGCATGTACACGACCTCGACCTCACCATCGCCGATACGCTTTGCCCCGAAGGCGCACTGACAGCCGATGGCGGCCTCGACAAGCGTATTAATCTCGCAGCAGCCATTGGGTAGGTAGATTGAATTGACAATGTGTTTTTTAACAGAATGAAACAATGTGGAGGTTTATATATATACAGGAGAAAAATAATATGAATACAAGCATATTACATGAGATTATGGGAATATGTTGTTTACTTGCATGGGGTCGGTGGGGTCATTTTGGACAATTCACCAACCTTTTGGGGGAGGGCTTTTCAAGTTAGCTTTGGGGGCAAGGAGTTTGAAAAGTCAAAGTATGATTTTGTCAGGCGCGTGGAGTACACGGACGCTGAGAACCGCACACGTGGCGGTGTGGAAATGTTAGTTTATTGGTCAGCAATGGTGAACTGTGTGCGTGTTGGAATAATGATGAAAACGTGATGAACTACGTGTGCGGTAGAAAAGAAAAAAGAAAAAAGAAAAAATAAACTTGTCGACTAGAAAAAATTAAAAATAAAAGGATTTATAAGTTTTTTTTAATAAAAGGTTGTTATGGTTGAAAAGAAACCGGGATATTACAACTATTATTTTGTTGTAAAAACGTTAATCTAACAACACCAAATTTGACTTAAGACGGTTTTGTAGGTAAGAATGTCAAATACTAGCCATAAGGAACCTTAGGTGTAACTTTTTATCAACAAAAATTTAAATGCATCATAAGTTTTGAATACGTAAAATTTAAGTAAGACTTGAGCCCTCAACAAATAGATTAGAGCACGTGCAAGGATGGTAAGTGTAGGGTTTAGGGGCTGTTTGATCACACTGACTCAGTAAGATCTGACTAAGTCAGAAGCTGACCCAGTAAGATGTTCTGACTGGGTATGCGTCTGACTGAAACTTGGTTGTTTGATTCGGTATCTGACTGACTCAAAAACCGTCTCTGCAAATCACCACCACCACCACCAGCATCACCGCCACCACCACCAGCATCACCGCCACCACCTCCAGCATCACCGCCACCACCTCCAGCATCACCGCCACCACCTGCAGCATCATCGCCACCACCTCTAGCATCACCGCCACCACCTGCAGCATCACCGCCACCACCTGCAGCATCACCGCCACCACCTGCAGCATCACCGCCACCACCTGCAGCATCACCGCCACCACCTCCAGCGGTGGCCGAGCGAGCGGTCGAGCGGTCGGGGGTTGCAACACTTACCGGGTCAGAGATTAAAAAATCAAGGTCTTGGTCAGCAACACTTACCGGGTCAGACCACCCAGTCAGACCAATCAAACACCCTGACTGGCTGACCGGGTCAACCAGTCAGTGGTCAGCTCGTGGGTCAGACCAATCAAACACAGCCTTAGTCTTTTAGATGTTGTATGACTTTTTAGTTTTAATCATCTAAACACTTTCAAGTAAAAGTACTTTATGAATACACAAATTGCTTTAATCAAATATGAAAAAGTGAGTTTCAAAGAAAGAAATGTTATTTGCTATTTACATTAGGTTGCAAGCTTGAAGCTTCCATAGCATATTTGTATAAGACGGCCGGGCTTCAAAATTACTTTTGGAAAATATATTTAATATCTTTAAAAATTCCTAATAACTATAAAAATACCATCATATAAAACTCACATACCATTTTAATTTACTTTGACATCTACTACTCCAAGATCATATAAAAATAAATGAAGGTTTTAAGTTAAAGTTCAATATGTGATAAAAATAAAAGGGAGTTATAATGGACTAAAGAATTTTCTTATCTAATTTGAGTTTTTTTTAATAATGATATCAAGTTTCATACTTGAGCAATGAAAATGATCCGACTCTGTCAATGATTTGTCAGTGCTTAATTAACCGTTAAAAAAAGAAAAAAACTAATAAAAGGCCAAAAGGGTATGTGCCTAAACTCATATATCCTTTTAGACATCTAATGTAACTAACAAAGTTCATAATATGTAATCTACGCATATTTATGATTTAACCTTTACAATTAAGTCAATAATCCCTTAAATTTCAATCCATCCCTTCCGGCCTCCCCTCTATCTCCCTTTCAAGTTTCAAGAATCGCACCTTCACCGGACTTAACGCCGGAATCTCGACGGCAGATCATCTCCTTCCCGGAGAAATTTACAGTTCTATCACCAATTAACATTTATGATCCCCAATTTATTCAACAAAAATAACATTCCACATATTTTCTTGGTTCCTCCGCCGTTACCAATCTTCCCGATTTAATCGTTGGATCCAACGGGCTTAAATCTACATATCATCTTCCCCAAATTCAGACACCACACAACGATATCATCATATTAATTCAATGACAATAGCACTGAATTTCTCTTCTAGTTCCTTAATTCCACCATGGACGACCCATAGCCCTCATTCAGTCGCAAGAAACACATCACGACCACCAAAAGCTTCATTAATCACCACCGCAGAGTCCAATTCACCACCCCAACAAAGCACCACAAGAAGGTACGATCATACTCTCTGAGACATTTCATCGAACACCTTGCCTGCATTACCCAACAACACATTTCTTGAATTAGGTGTTTGTAATCTTTACAGATGCGAATGTTATGATATGTATAAGCATGCGATCCCCTTCGCCGATGCATGGTCATGGCAAAAATCAATACTTGAAGACCGAAAGACATTGATTGATCACAACGAAGATGGTTCAGATACGTTGATCGTGCTCCAGCATCATCCTGTGTATACATTGGGCACTGGTAGTACATACAACCACTTGAATTTCGACATCAAAGATCCACCTTTGCCATTGTATCAAACGGAACGTGGTGGTGAAGTTACATACCATGGCCCAGGACAGCTAGTAATGTACCCTATTATGAACCTTCGGTTCCACAAGATGGATCTTCATTGGTACCTTAGATCACTCGAGGAGGTGGTTATTCGGGTTCTTTCGTCGGTTTTTAATCTAAAAGCTTCGCGGGTCACTGGTTTAACTGGAGTTTGGGTCGGTAAGTGGATCGCGTGTTCAGTCACCATTGAAAGTTAACAGTTGATTGTTGTTTACTTAATTGATGTTTTTTGCCATATTCAGGGGATAAAAAGCTAGCAGCGATTGGGATACGAGTTTCACGATGGCTGACATATCATGGGTTAGCGTTAAACGTTTGCACTGATCTTTCGCCTTTCAGTCGGATCGTTCCTTGTGGGATTAAAGATCGAGGAGTTGGAAGCATCAAGGGGTTGCTGAGTGACTCTTTCTCAATATGTGATGATGGTGAACTCATTGATGTTGCTCATGAATCATTGTTGAAAGAGTTCTGTGAAGTTTTTCAGGTTGAATTGTGTCATCAGCCAGTATCAAGTTTGCTTAGGTTTCCAAAGAGAGAACAATGAAGCTGCAGAGGTTAACTGTTATTTTTGTGAGTTGTGATTTTTTGTTACTACAAAATCATATTTATTTTAACATAGTGAACTCTAGTTGTATCATTTTTATTTTCACATAGTGAACTCTGATTGTATCACTTTTATTTTCACATAGTGAACTCTAGTTGTATAGACCACATTTTTTATTTAAGCATAAAAATCTGAGAGTTTGTTAGAAATGCTACATCATAATTTAATCATTTGTTCATATATTATGGTCTAAAGTATCAACGATTAATGTTCAAAACATCAAAGAGGCAGTATTATGACGGACGATGTACGGTTCTTTCATGACCTAACACTACTAGAATTATGAGTATGACATACGGAAAAACTCGTTGGCAACCATTTTTTAATTTTTGGGGATGAATCCATCAATAAAAAATAAAATTTTAATTTTTTGAAAAATTAGTCCAAAATCAAAGTATCACTAACGAGTTCTCGTGTGTAATCATTTTCAGTGACAGAATCGCTGATAGTCACTTATTTTATAGTGCATAGTTGGTTCTTTATTGTTATATTCCACCGTAGAAAGAATCTTTTCAACCCACGTTTATCCCATCCTATTACAAGTTTAAATTTCATGTTTCTATCTCATTGATTAATCCATTGGTCTTTTAAACATTTTTCTTTTATTTTTATTTTTAATATGTGAGAGATCAAGCGTTTTGTGATGCTTATTGTATTTTTCGTCAAACTCTTGGGTTGTATTTGTGAGACTTGATCACTATCAAAATAAGAGAACAGTTTTAAATAGGATCTATACTTTTCTTTAGAGAAAATACTAGCGACATTATTTATTTATATAATAACAAACTGTTAGTTACATTAAACTTTGAGGTTTTAATGTATTAACCATATAAGTTTAGTTTTTTATATAGTAACTCCTTATTTCCTTTTGTAAACTTAAGTTAATTTTCTTTTTGTTTTTACCACATATTCTCATCTACGTTCGTGATTGCCACTACCGATCAGAAGAAGGAATCATCAACTTTTAAGTCTACATTGTGCGGGTTTGATACCTAGCCTGACCATTTTTTAACATTTTTTTTCTATTTCTTTTCAGGGTCCTTTTTGGGTTTTCATTGTTTTACTAATGTTATTTCTTTCATTTCATTCCTAATGCCTTGGATTTCTATGTCAGAGTGATAGTCATCATAATGTGTTTTTAAAACGCGTTCATGGCGTAATCCCCCCCCCCCCCACATATGAGTTAGAAGAGGGAAAAATGAGAAAACCTTTCACTTCCACATTTACAGAAACCACCAGCATCATCCGTTTGCCTTACCCCTTCGGCTTCCGCCTTGACTGCCACTGCCTTCCGCCTACGCCACCTACGCCGTCTACGCCGCCTGCACCCACCTCCACCAGCATGGAGGAAACCGTCGGTGTGCCGGCTGGCCGTCGGTCATGATGGCGCTTCAGGTGGACGATTTCAGTTGTTTGGGGTGGCGACGGCGGTGGCAGTGGCAGTGGCGCATTCGGTTTGGGTTCAGCTTGCATGCCTTCGTTCTTCCTTACGGAAACCCTAACCTCCCCTCTTTGGTGGGTGGAGTCGGTTTACAAAGCCGATTCATTTTGGTCTTGTCTTTTTCCCGACATGCCTCCGCCGTCGCCATCGGGTTTATGTGTCATTTCTGTAAGCCTTAGGCGGCAACGGGTAGGCTATGATGGTTTTGTTCCGGCCGGAGATGTGGTGATTGTTGTGGCTGCCATTTTTATGGTAACACTTTTACCCGGTTGTTGGTCATCTCACTAGTATAAAAAGAGGCAAATGGGGCGGGCTTATTTTTTTTAAGGGGCGGGCGGTCTAAAAAACCGCCCTTTATAGCCTTCTGAAAATTTAAACAAGAACAAATTGGGCGAAACCGCCCCTTAAGTTACCTTTAGGGGTGGGTATTACGACCGCCCTTTATGCTACCTTTAGGGGCGGTTCTAAACCGCCCCTTATGTCTTATTGAAAATATAATACCCACCTCTTTAGATCTCCATAATCGCCCTTTAAAACCTTAACAATTACCCGCTTCTTAAGACACAAAACAGCCCCTTAAGTCATTAGACAAAACCGCCCCTTATGAGAGCAAAACCGCCCCTTTTGAAAAAACTCGCCCCTTATGCAAGAAACCGCCCCTTATGAGAAATTAACCGCCCCTTTTGACCGTTTAGCCCCTTATGAGCCCATATTGCCTATGTAGGTCACGTATTACATGAAAAAATTTGTTTTCCCTCCCAAAAGTGGCCACCACCCCCACCCCGTCGCTTCTCCACCACCACTGCCTCCTCCTCCCCCTAGTTCTCCTTCGACGCTGCCCCCACCCCCTTCGATTCTCCACCACCGCCCCCACCCCGCCGCTTTTCCGCCACCACTGTTGAAGGCTTTATGTTGCATCAAAATTGTGTATTGCAGCATAAGGTAAGAAGTTTTCAAGATAATTTTTCACAATGAATTAGATCTCAGAGGACTAATGATTTTGTTATCTCTTTTGTAGTTGGTTGTTTATTTATAACTTGGATTATTATTTCTTTTTAGTTATTCATATGATTTCATTAGATGGTGTTTGGGTCAAGGTTTTGTGCTTCTATGTCTGTTATATTCTTTATGTTTGGCTGCAGTCTACAGGAATGATTTTATAATTTAAATACACACCACATTGAGTTTCAAACAAAAAAATCATTTAATGGTTGGTATATTATTATGCTACGAGTATTTGATGAGATTTTATAATGGTTGCAGGGATGATTTGTTTTGGCTTTGAATTACCCGTGACCCGTGCTATTTCAAGTTTGAAATCAGACTGCAAAATGGGTATAACTTGTTTATTAGCTTTGTTTTATTGTTAAACTAAGTATTGCTCTCCATATTGGTTGGTATATTATTATGCTACGAGTATTTGATGAGATTTTATAATGGTTGCAGGGATGATTTGTTTTGGCTTTGAATTACCCGTGACCCGTGCTATTTCAAGTTTGAAATCGGACTACAAAATGGGTATGACTTGTTGTTTATTAGCTTTGTTTTGTTGTTAAACTAAGTATTGCTCTCCATATATGCTTCTAGTTCAAATTTTGGTTAAAAAGTTGTGGCATTGTGTTGTTAAACCTCCAAATGTAGCAACTAACATGTTTTTTTGTCTAGAGGTCGTATATTGAATTGATTTTGAACGTTAGATACACAATGTATGATACTTTAATATATGAAACATTGGATACACAACATTTGATACACATGTTTTTTTGTCTAGAGGTCGTATATTATGCTACGAGTATTTGATGAGATTTTATAATGGTTGCAGGGATGATTTGTTTTGGCTAAGAATTACCCATGACCCGTGCTATTTCAAGTTTGAAATCTGACTACAAAATGGGTATGACTTGTTGTTTATTAGCTTTGTTTTGTTGTTAAACTAAGTATTGCTCTCCATATATGCTTCTAGTTCAAATTTTGGTTAAAAAGTTGTGGCATTGTGTTGTTAAACCTCCAAATGTAGCAACTAACATGTTTTTTTTGTCTAGAGGTCGTATATTGAATTGATTTTGAACGTTAGATACACAATGTATGATACTTTAATATATGAAACATTTGATACACAATGTTATGATTTTTGGTTGATTGAGCGGTTTATATAGGAAAATATTTCTTGATATTAAATAATAAAAATATTTTTTTTCTCATTATTTGAACATAAGGGGGGGGTTCAAAAACCGCCCATTATTGATGTACATAGGGGGGGGGTTCAAAAACCGCCCCTTATTGATGTAAATAAGGGGCGGTTCAAAAACCGCCCCTTATGAAAACCGCCCCATATGAAAATATATCATAAGGTGCGTAGCCATATGGGGCGGGCTAAAAACCGCCCCTTATGGCCAATTTACCCACCCCTTTTGCCTCTTTTTGTACTAGTGTCTGGTCTTTGTTGTTTTTTTTCTACGGATTCTTACTTTTTTTCTCTTTGAATGGTGCAACGATTCGGTGACGATGGGAAATACCTCGTCTGAGGTGTTGGATTGAGGTGCCTGAACTTGAAGCCTCATCTTCATCTTTTTGTTTCCTTTTTGGAGGTTATTTTTGTTCTGTCACGGTTGTTCCTGTATAAATGTTCCTACCTAGGTTGATGATGAAAATGATGGTTCATATGAGGCTTAGAGGCTACTTGTTGGTTTAAAACCTATAAACGTTGCATGTCTAGGTTTCGGTTGGAGACGTAGTTGGTTGGTTTTATGTATTTGGTGATTGTTCAATGATGATGGGTATTGGATAGCCGAGCAACAGTGTTGATGATGGTAATGATGTTACGTCGATGATGATGGGCTTAGGTTCGTTTGAGACATCACTGTGTCGGTTATGGTTACATTATCTGTGATTACATGGTGGCCTCCACTTTATAGGCGATGACGACATAAAAAAGCTATGTTCGTTGTTATGGTGGGATAACACAATGTTTGCAGCCACCACGAATTATCTTCTCTAAGCCTCTTATACTATTTATATATTTTGGCCGTTTCATTAATAAAAATGACTATGCTGTTAGAATGCGATAGTTTATTCCTTCACACGCACAACACGCGCCTTTTTTTCTTTCTACCCAACCTTCTGCTTTAGTTGTGTTGGTTGGCTTTATGTGGTTTCTTTTGGTGGTGATTGTGTAGCTTACTTGTCCCTTAATTCTTCACACACTACATATGTTGTGTGTTGTTGTATACATGTTCGTGAAGGCTATCAAGAGGCAATGATTTGGAATAAAAATTCAGTATTCGATGTTTTGGCGCGACATCGATTCTAATTGCAGCCACATCGAGGCTGTGTTTCTGAGCCTACAAACACTATCGGTGGTTAATTCATGTTATCTTCAATTAGAATTGTGATTTGCAAACCTTTTTTTCTTTCAGCACAACCTTCTGCTTTAGTTGTGTTGGATTTATATGGTTTCTTTTAGTGGTGATTGTGTGGTTTATTTGTCCCTTAATTCTTCACACACTACATATGTTGTGTGTTAATGTATACATGTTCGTGAAGGCTATGATGATTTTAAAACAGGTTTCCGTAGTTTGGCGTAGCGTTGTCTCCGCTTTATAGCCATTCACAGAACCCGTACTCTGAGCCCCGAGTGCCCATCATCACACGTGCAACACACGTGTTGGAATCCGACTAGTTATACTAACACCACTCGATAATTAGTTTAAAAGTGAAAAAAAAAACATTTTATTTAGTTATTAGGTTCAGTTAGGTTAGGTTAGGACATTAGTAAATGTGATTTGGTTTGTTTCAATTTTCGATTACGACCGAATAAAATACCAAAACGAATAAACCTAATAGCCTGAAAACTGAATTGATGATTACCCTTAGTTTATGTTAAAATGCTTTTTCTTATAAACTTTATAAGTTGTTTAAAAACAATTTTTAAAATGTATGATCTATAAAAATGTTAACACATAGACGTCTATAATTTTTTTAAAAGAAACAGAAAATATTAATAAAAGATTAAGAGCATTTCTATTTCGAAAATATTATATAAAAAAGTTAAAGTGAACGTTAATAAACAACTAAAAAATTATGACAATTTGAACACATATTTTTTTATATATTTTAGAAAGTGTTTCCTTTGATTTTCTTAGGTAACACTATTTTAAATAGGTATTCTTTTTGTCCAATAAGAATATAAGTGAGAAAAAATAAGTTTGTAAAAAACAACTATTTTGGTAAATAATTTTCAAAACACCCGTTATGGTAAATAGAATTTTCAACTACACTCTGTTGGGAAAAAAAACTCTACTATCTAAAACAATATAAATCCGTTGGATTTTCAAATTTACGTTTCGTCAAGTTCAAAGAGGGAAAATAAAGAGTCGCGTGAGCATAATTTTAAGTTTTTGACTATTATGGTTTATTTACCATTATACGAAGTGCAAGACACAGTCTCCTCATGAAAAATGTATATTTTATGTTTTATTATTGTTGTTGTTACACATTTCTAGATCACCATGGTCCATCATGGCACAATCTGATGACCACCATCACTAACACCCCACACCACCACTAGCAACCACCACCACCATTGTTGTTCAACACCACCAGTTGGATTTGGGTGGAGAATAAACCCTAGAAGATGTAATCGTTCACCACCATCATCAAAAATCATCATAGACAAGCGAAGTTTACTCCTTTAAAAATTTAGAAAATGAATGGATGTAAACACACGTCCAAATGATGTCAAACAATCATGTATACATATTTTTTTTACACCTTATGTCCAAATGATTTAATACTTCAAGCATTTACGTACACATATTTTTTAACACCTTTTATACTCATAAATACCATATATCAACTTAAGCTTGTAAAAATTTAAACGCACGTTATATTTATAATATGTTATCATCAATACCACTAAACTACTGGTTGTATAAATGCACACGTATTATAAAATTAGAAAAAGAAACTATATGAATGTCTATCTCGTTATTATATTTATATGACGTAGGTCCATCGCTATATAATTGATGCATATTTATATTTCTTCCTCTTCTTTATTTTATCATTTCCACCTCGTAGTCTCGTACTTTGACATATTTTAAACATGTGCTTTAAAGACAGTAATCATTATATAGTTTTATACAACGATGTTAACGCAATAGTTTAATTATAATAATTTATGATACGCGTACATTCAAACACGCATCGTAAATTTTCTTGTCCTTTTTACCTTTCACGTTTTAAATAACTGCAATATAATTAATAAAATATTGAATTGGACAAGTAAACAAAATATAAAAAACAAAATGAAAACAAAATTATGTCCGTCATCGATCGTCTATATATACAGTCCCCTTCAATCATGCAAACACACAAACACACTACACCATCTTCAATCCTCACACTCAAACATGGAACCATCAACGGAAACCACCGATGCCCCTCTCCGCGACATCCCGGGTTCCTACGGGATTCCCTTTTTCCAACCGATCAAAGATCGGTTGGAATACTTTTACGGGACTGGAGGCCCAGATGGGTTTTTCCAGTCCCGTGTTCAGAAATACCAGTCTACGGTATTTCGAACCAACATGCCCCCGGGTCCCTTCATCAGCAGCGACCCGAAAGTCATCGTCCTCCTCGACGCGAAAAGCTTCCCCGTACTCTTTGACGTTTCTAAAGTCGAAAAGAAAGATGTGTTCACCGGAACCTATATGCCCTCAACCAATCTAACCGGTGGATATCGCGTACTCTCGTACCTCGATCCATCGGAGCCGAAACACGCTCAGCTCAAGAACCTCTTGTTCTTCATGCTCAAATCTTCAAGCAACAGAGTCATTCCGCAGTTTGAAACAAGCTACACCGAACTTTTTGAAGGTCTTGACACCGAGTTTGCGAAAAATGGTAAAGTTAAGTTCAACGACCTAGGCGAACAAGCGGCTTTTCGGTTCCTGGGTCGGGCTTATTTCGAGTCGAACCCGGAGGAAACTAAGTTAGGGAAGGATGCTCCGTCGTTAATTACGACGTGGGTGACGTTCAATCTTAGCCCGTTGGCTGACGCCCAAACTCCGTGGTTCATTGGGGAACTATTGCATACTTTTCGACTACCGTCTTTCCTTATAAAGAGTAGTTACGGGAAACTTTACGATTACTTTGAGGCGGTCGCGACCCCGATTATCAAGCAAGCGGAAACGTTAGGGATTCCGAAGGACGAAGCGATACACAATATATTGTTCGCGGTGTGCTTCAATACTTTTGGTGAGCATGTTATAATTACTCTTAGAAAAGTACTAGCTAGATTTTTTGTGAGCATTTTGTCATTCTTAGAAAAGTACTAGCTAGACGTTTTGACAATGGTCACAAAATGCTAAAAAGTTAATTTAATTTAAATTATAAATACGCGTCAAAGAAACCAAATTTGTCACAATGACAAAACGGTTGAAAAAAGTTGCAAAAGTGAAAAGTCTTTTACGTTTAAATTGGGTTTGAAAATGCGTTCCTAAAAGATAGGGTTTTGACTTTTCTAGTAGTGTATATGAAGTTTTATATAAATTTAATATTTTATACAAATTTCATGTAAGTAATAAACTGAAAAGGGGGGACCGGAATTATTATTTCATTAAAAACTTTACGACTAAAATAGTTTCAATGATAACCTAGTTCTAAATTTGAGATCATTATTTTCCGTCACAAGCTTATTAGCTTTTTTGGAGCGGTAAAAATATTATAAAAGACCAACATTTCTTTTAGTTTTTTATCACAAATGTTTTTGGATAAGCATTTTAAAAGATAGTTGTTTTAATCTTAATTTGTTTGTAGTAAGCATTAAACATTTACCTCAATCTCAAATAAACATATGTCTAGAACAAATGCATAATGCCACTACAGAAAATTAACTAAGAACCTATTCACAATAATAATAAATACTTTACATTCAAGGAATGCACCAGCACAACTTACATACTTATTTATTTGAACTTTACTATCATTAATTTTAAATCAATCATGTCAAAAATTTAAACCCTACGATCTTTTAACTGTTACAACTGGACTATTGTTGTTAAAAACTTTATAAGCTAATTTGTTTGGTTTAACAGGTGGAATCAAGATCCTCTTCCCCAATACACTCAAATGGATAGCTCGTGCTGGCAAGAATTTGCATACGCAATTGGCGGAAGAGATACGAGGCGCTATAGAATCATACGGCAACGGGAAGGTGACGATGGAGGCGATGGAGAAGATGCCCTTGATGAAGTCCGTTGTGTACGAGTCTCTACGGATCGATCCACCCGTGCCTCCACAATACGGAAAAGCCAAAAGCAACTTCACCATCGAGTCACACGACGCCACTTTTGAAATAAAAAAAGGTGAAATGTTATTCGGGTACCAACCGTTTGCAACCAAGGACCCGAAAGTGTTTGACCGACCCGAGGAGTTTGTCCCCGATCGGTTCGTTGGGGATGGCGAGGCGTTGTTAAAGTACGTCTTGTGGTCTAATGGTCCTGAGACCGAGGGCCCGACGGTTGGAAATAAGCAATGTGCGGGGAAAAGCTTTGTTGTGCTGGTAACGAGGTTGTTTGTCGTTGAATTTTTCCGACGATATGACACTTTCGAGGCCGAGATAAGCGAATCTGCATTGGGTGCAAGTATCACATTTACAACCTTGAAGAGAGGTAGTATGTGACGAAATCACGAAATGAAGACAAATTCAAATGGATGTGTTTGTTTGTTTGTTTAAATAAATAAAAAATAAAGAGATTAAAAGGAACGTGTTTGTCTTATTTGTTCTATGATTAATTGTATGAATTGTTTTTTTAAGAATGTATAATAAATAATTCAAATAGTATTTCAAATATTTATGTTGAAAAATAAGTAAATTTTTAAGTATTTTTATTAAAAGGATAAACCTAGAGCATGAGGTTTTTTATGTGCAGTATTCATGGTGTTAGGTCACCTACGTTTGAATATCTGTCATGTATTTCTACAAGTGATAAAAAGTTTTTAAAAAAGTTATATTAAAATCAAGTTTTACAATAGGGTGTTCAGTTTTCATACATCATTGTTCCTAGAAAAGTCGACTAGTTCACCATTGAAATTAGTACACGAACCCAAAAATCTAAAGTTCTAAACTATCAAGTGTGAACCCATATTTACCTTCTACAGTGGCGGAGCTTGAACACTCTTTTAGAGGGGGCGGGGGCGAGATTAATTTTTTTTTGGGGGGGCGAACTCGAGTTTTATATAAAAAATTACACTACCGGGCAAAAAATTTACACTATCGGCGAAAAAAAGAGGGGGGCGGCGCCCCCCCCCCCCCCCCCCCTCAGTCCCAACTATGCTCCGCCCCTGACCTTCTACATCAATCATTACATTATAACCAAGTTAAGTTCCATCAAAGACGTTAGAAGCTAGAATTGTAACTTTAGATAATCTAAAGATCTATAGATTAAGTTAATGTTAACTATTGAATTCATGTGTAAATTGCAATAAATAATTTTTAAAGTATCTATGAAAAATATACGTAAACTTAAAGGAATATTCTAAAATGGAAACCAATTCGTGACAATAACACAATCAGCATATCCTAATACAATTTGATCATTAAAGAATGAATAATGAATGATGCCATTTAAGAAATGTCATAGATATACGAGATTAATCGAAGGTGCTAGAAAAACTAAAAATACAATACACTACTAGAAAACTAAGGTTTAACGATAAAATAACAACCACAAGTAGTATCCATCGGTTCTTCTCAATGGATCCCAAAAGAACTCCAAAGAAAAGAAATAGTGAAAGCGCTTGCTGTAATTATCAAAGAATTGCTTATAGGAAAGAAGACTTTATCGAGAAATTAACAAAGTGGGTAAGTCCAAATTTTATCACTATTGGTTGAAACTTTTTCTGATGATAGTTAAGATGATATTAGAATAATATTTTCACCCAGACTTTTTAGACGTTTGTCAATCGAAAGATTGGTTCTTCGTCAGGAAAAGTTATTCTAAATAGAAACCAAAGTTTTTTTTTGTTTCAAATGAATATTTTGCTCAATACTTATATAAACACTTTTAGTTTTCCTCATCTCCCCAACCTCCTTGTATTTCACGTGTACTATATAAATCTCTTTTATTGGAGTTCACTAATTTGTTAGAATTGATGGTCTCTGAACAAAAACTGACGAAGCATATCGTAAATAAGATTGGGAACACAGATCGGTTTCCCAAATGTGATATTGGAACCCTCATCTGTCTTAATCCCAACCCCGTGTGTTGATCTAAACTTTAACATGCGTGCCTCATAGGAAAAGAGCTTCCGAATGTTTTCATGGTTTCCCATATAATCAAAAGCATCACGCATGAAAACCTACAGTGTACAAGATCTTACTACTCTAATAAAAGGGTAAATTGTGGTGCCACGTGTCAGCACCATAATCATTCTCACCAAAATTTTCCCGTCTCTCTCTCCTACTAAATAATTGCCTTAATTACTAATAATATTATTTTAATACTTTTAACATTTAATAAATTAAGAAAGAAATCTATTTATTAAGGTTATTTCTAAATAAATGGATACTTTAAAAGTTATTTTTTAAAAACAAAAAATAATCAAATTTGGGAGTTGTAATAAGAAAATTTTTAAAAATGATATTTTTATACGGTTTATTTTAGAAAAAAATATTTGTTTTAAAAAAATTAAAAACAAAATTTTAAAAAGTTGATATCACTTTTTATTAGTTATAGTCATTTCTCAACGTATTTTCAGTCATATGATATCTTAAAATATCATTTTATAATTAATAAAATTATTATATTAATATTTTATTTATTCAACCCGTGTAATACACGGGTTTACTAAAGCTAGTTGTATATATGTAGGTTACTTAATAACATTGAAAGGGGGTCAATTAGGGTTGTAATTTGGGGTATTTCTGAAGATGTGTATATCGTTGGCATAAGTTTCTTTATCACCCTAAAAATGACCATCTCATGTTCACAAGTTCTTTTGTGAAACCAAACAAGGAAAAAATCTCATATATGTCGGTGTCACATGTATTTTACGTAATTACGTCCTCTTCATAACATATATTATGGATTAATGATGGATAAGAGAACTAGTGGTACATGCTAGCTTGCTAATAACATGAGGATATGAAACGCAATCTTGCACATGGTAGGACATATCTATATAATATCTAAATAAAATTTTGGTACAAAAGAATATTTCTATTTATCTAGAAATCTAATTTAGTACCTTACCATGCCCGATATTAGCTATAAGACCTGGAAATGTAGTTTAACATCATGAGAACTTGTTGTGATACAATGTGAAACTCACTAACAAATAAGAATGTCATTAAGGAATACTAGTATACTAATATCATACACATGTGGCTAACAATAAAATGATTTGTTATTACATAACTAAGGGGCTGTTTAGCAATTTTTAAACAATAAATTGTTGAATCAATAAGAGGTCTGAACCACTAAGTGATTAATCATTAAGAGGTCTGAATCATTAAAAACTAGTATATCGCTTAACTATTCAAAGATAGATGTCTGACTAATTCATATAAGAACTTTTAACCATTCAGCATTAGTATAATGTTTATCTATTCAGAGGCAAATGTCTGAACCATTCAGATTTGCTCGCGAAACAAATAGTCTGAATCAATAATTGTTGAACCATTCAGACATCTGAACCATTTAAAGGGTAAAACAAACATCCCCTAAACCTTTGTAACTTAAAACAAAATGCACTAAAATATAACAAGACTCATTAAGACTTATTAGTGTACTAATTATCACACACGTCATTAGCACTGAAGTAACTTGGTATGACACACGTGACTTCGTGTAGTGTGTAAAACCTGCCGTTAAATGTGGTGATGCATAAAAAATAACGTACAAGGTTACACGTAAACCATAGTGGATGAACTTTAAGTAACTTTTTAAAATATGAGCCTCTAGTCAGGGGCGTCTCAACAGCTTAAAAAAATAAGCTAGGGCTTTAGGCCCACTCATTCTAATAGGCCACGAAAAAATAAATTTTATTGTATAGCTCATTCTCGATCTAAGCGCAAAATAAACTAAATAAAAAAAAACAGAATGAATGAAAGAAAGAAGGAAACCTAGGTCGGCAGATTGTAGATCTTCAACACAAACTAGTGGTGTATTCCTGATTGGGGGTTTGAGTGGGGGGAGTTGAAACGAAGAGACGAACAAAGTCAAATGGCTAAGATGAACAACCTCGCACCCATGATTCGTTTATGATTTTGCTTGCCCCAAACGAACCCATCCACCCAAAACTTCAATTTCTTCGTTGGAGTCATGAATAAGAACCCCCCCCCCAACGTTCATTTGTTTCTCTAATTTCATCCGGTGGGTCACGATTTTATTCTTTGATTTCGTTGCAATTAAGAAGCCTTTAAACTTCAATTTCATTTGGACATCTAGTGGAGTAACGGGCTCACGATTAGGAACTAGGCTAAACGTGTTCTCTGATTGATTGATTCTCTCCCTAAATAAGGTAAATTGCTTAATGTATTGCTAATTGTTTTTCTTAAATTCTTTGTTCTAGGGACAAATTGTTAATTGATAATTGTTCTAAATTTGTTTTGGTCTTCTATATGCTTCTTTTTATTTAATTTGCACATTGTTAATTGTTTATTTGTTTTAACTTTTTACTTGTTATAGTTTATTATAATATAAAATCATTAAATCAATTAGTTTTTTGCTTTGAATTAACTGATTCAGGAATCATGAATCAACTAGTGCTTGTGCTTTAAAACATAAGAGTTTTTAAAGATAAAATTTTAAAAACTAGTGCTTGTGCTTTAAAACATGAGAGTTTTTAAAGATAAAATTTTAAAAGGCCTCCGATTTCATCTTCGCTTTAGGCCTCTGTAAACGTTGAGATGCCTCTGCCTCTAGTGAAACATGCTATGCTATGAATAATAGTCTCAAATCATTTGACTATCAAGTTCAGTGAGTCATACATTGCAATAAATTAATATATACAAATTTTAATGTAATTAAGTAAAGATACTTTAAAAAAGCTTTAATAGTGTATTTTAAAATTATAATATTATATTTTCCAGTAGATATTATAACGTGTTTTTATATTGTAATACATTTTAGTTTTTTTAATTTATTCCAAACTACCGACGAAATATCTATTGATGTATTTGTTAGAATTCCAAAGTTAACAAGGGTAGCATCTGCATTAACACCTGGCATGGCTGGGTAAAAGCATGTTATAAATACTAGGTGAGCTCGATTAATATTACACTTATTTTGTGAAATAATTTCATACATTTGCCGTTCTTAAAATCAATTGTTAGGCCTCTTAAAATTATTTTAAGATGATGACACCCAATAGGTGTAGGAGCAACAAAGGTAGCATCGGCGATATGATTCTTTCCTCTAATGTGTTTGAAAAGTAACCATATTGAAAAGCCTTTGAAATTGCTTTTCATCTTATATGGTTGCTTGTTTCGTCAATACGAATTTGAGCTTAGTGGAAATTGATCATGAGGTGGAGTTGGTCCATTAGTGGCAATTATAAGAGCATTCACATTCACATTTATTTATCAAATTTGTGAGTGAAATTCATATTATAAGGGAAATGAGTGTAAGTGGTTATAAGTAAATGAAATATAAAATGTTATTGTTTATTTGTTTATTTGAATAAACAGTATTTAATTCTTATAAAGTTTTTAATATTTTTAAAAGTGATTGTAAGTAGAAAAGAGAAACAATATAATAATAAATGTAGTATAATTATAAAAATAAGTATAAGAAATAGGATGTGATACCCTCTAGAGTAACTTACTCCTATCAGCATTATATGTGCATCACTAGTGGCTACTTGTGCGATCATCAATTATTGAGTTATTGTTGAGAATCCATTCATTAGAACTAACTACCAAAGGAGTCCTTACTAAACATTTAAAGTATCTGTCGAACGTTTTCAAAACCAATTGACACATTCTTTACTAAACATTTAAAGCATTTGTCAACTGACTCACTCTTTCACAAAGTTTTTGTGTCATTTTAATTAAAAGTAATGATGGTTCCCTACCTATAATAGGAAAAATGTCGACTTATTTCTAGTATGCTTTCCACAAGAGTAACTTACATATTCGTTTTTTGTTTCCTTGTGAACTTTCTGATCAAATTTTCAAAAATAATATCGAAAGTTTTTAATCTGAAAATGAACGTACATGATTCATTCAGACATCCAATACCTTTACATAGAACCATTTGATGATCACTCGCCAGCCTTTGTTGTCAATCTTTTGATTCATATTCATGCTCACAGTGTGTGCTTTAAAGATCTACTATGTTAAAGTTTGATTACTGGATTTTAAATATGCCAAACAAAGTATTTTGATGGAGTACATCTCAATTATCAAATCTTGTAGTTGTTGAAACATATATATACAAATGAGCGTTGATCTTAAGTTCTTAACTTCAAAAATTTACCATTCAAAGTCACAAAAACGATCTAGCTAAATGTACTTTCATATCATACAAGTTGCACAATCAAACTAGAACGATGAATATTATTTTACCATTTACGCCCTTGAACTAGAATCACATCTACCGTTCGATGAAGGGGAGCTCGATTCACTTAGCCATTGATCATCTGCATAAGTCAGTGATAAGTTTCTTTCCTCAGTTGAGTTCATGCCATCAAGCAAAACTTTCTTATCAGATTCACTATTCTCAACATCCTTACTCATTTGTTTCTCATTAATAATTGATACAAATGAACAATTAGATCCCTCCATTGATAAATTAGTAGTATTTTCTTCTCTAGAACCTCTAATTCGCTCTAACTCGGCTGCCACCTCCGCCATAGAAGGTCTCATCTCGCTATGAAATGCAAGACATCGGAATGCCAGCTCAGCAACCTTGTGGATGGAAGAATAGGTCCACTCGTCTTTGTTATGTTCGAGGGAAGGGTCGATTATTTCATCAAGACAACCCCTTTTGATCCTATCAACGGCTAGTGATGCCAAATTAACCTCATTCTGTCTTCGAGAAAAATCTAAGGCTTTAAAAGCCGTTATAATCTCAATTAGCACGACTCCAAAGCTATACACATCGCTTTTATCTGATAAATGGAAGTTTTGGTGATATTCAGGGTCTAAGTATCCTGGTGTGCCTTGTGGAGCCGTTGAAATGTGTGATGACTCCATTATTCCCAATCTAGAAAGGCCGAAGTCTGCTACTTTTGTTTTAAAACTGTAATCTAATAATATGTTGCTAGATTTTACATCTCTATGATAGATTGGGGGATCTAGATTAGAGTGTAGATAAGCAATCGCCTGAGCAGTTTCAGTGGCGATTGTGAGGCGAACGGGCCAAGGAAGCCCATTACCTCTTTCTTTTTGTAAATGCTGGGACAATGTCCCATTTGGCATGAACTCATAAACGAGTATTTGTTCATCATTATCAACTGAACAACCTAATAACCGAACAAGGTTTGAATGGCTTACTGATGAAAGTAGTTTGATCTCATTTATGACTTGATCAATGTTGTCACCATCAGATCGGTGTTTAATCCTTTTAATCGCTACCCATTCACCATTGTTGAGTTTGCCAGAGTAAACGGTGCCATACGCCCCATTTCCTAGTCGTTGTTTATCAGAGAAGCTATTGGTCGCCTTTTCGATCTCTTTGTAACTGTAAATGGGAATTGTGATGCCTTTTGCTTCATAAAACTGTCGATTTGCCCTACTTCGCGATCTTAAAATGGTACGCCGACGAATGAAGCATATGATCAGGCCTATACAAACGATCAATGAAGCTCCAACAACAACAGCTAAAAGAAAAACAATAAATAACGTTTGGTTATAGTAGGAGTTGATTTATTGTGTGATAAAATAATAAATTAATACAATGAAATGAATATAGATATAAAATAAGTAGATAATATATACCTCCGACTAGAACACCAATTCTGCCACTCCCTCCACAATGACCAGAGAAATACTTTGAAGGATTGCAACCAGATGAGTCTGCTAATCAATTTTATTTGAAAAAAAATAGATATAATTTGTAAGACTTGTTATATAAAAAGTGTCATTGTAAATAAAAAGCGTATGGAAATTCATTGTGACAACTACATCCACCTTTTAAATGTAACAGATAAGACACATTGTTATATTGCAAAAGACTTGCGTTAGAGACCCATCGTAAATGAAATTAGTAATGAATCAGTGACTACTAGAATATGTTAAAGATTTACAAATGAAATTGCCGACAAAAGAAATTACAACATGTAGAATTTCATTTCTGTCATGACGTAAACAACGATAAACTATTGCAGATGAATTTTTGTGTCGCAATTAACATTTGTGATGGTTTTAACTGTCACCGTTATAGGGAAATACCTAACAAAGAATACATATGCTAAAATTTCTAATTTATAAAACTAGTCCTGCATCAGCATACCTTTACCATTATTATAGAATGAAATATTAATATTACTTTTAATTAATAATATGCAACTGTCAATAAAAAAGAAAAAGAAGGAAGCCATGTTGCATTTATATAATAGACGTGTCCCACGGTTTGGTAATATAGCCTTTTAGCCGTTTTCATTTGGTTTGAAAACTTGTACATTAATAAATTAAAAAAAACAATATATTCTTGAATCACAAAAATGATCAATTTGACTTGAATAGATAGGAAGTGAACATAAACAAATAAATAAAAAGGTCTACCTTCAGAGTCTCACAAGAGATTATAATGTAATAATTAAAAGTATGTTTAATAGGCGTGTGAGTTTCGTTCTAAAATACTTAATCATATACATATGATAAATTGTTCAAGTTTTCTAAAAAAAGTAATAACTGAAAATCAAATTTGTTATAAAGAAAGAAATATATCTATCCGTTGCTCTTATAAAATGTAACAAATATACTAAATTAACCAACAAAACTTTGGCATATAGTTGCTCAATGCATGTGAGATCAAGCTTGAAATACAATTAATAAGATTAAATAAATTCATCTTTAAATGAATAAAATATCACAAATTAATCTTATATCAGTAGAGAAATGAAAGCACGCCGTTTTTGACCTTCGCCTACTTTTAATGTCAAAATTTTTGAATATATAATAAGTTAATTATTATAATATATAAAGTTCACTGATTGGTAATAAATAGTCCGAAACGACAAATATTAGAGAAAGACGTGATCAAATAATTCATGGATATAAAATTCTATATAAACAAACCATGACAAATATATAGATATATAAAAAAATTGCCATCCTACCTACGTTAATAGTTAATATGTCTAAACTCTAAAGTTATAAAAACGACACACCTTGTAATTACAGATTATTAATATTAATTATGTCCAAAAGTTACGTAATTATGTCGCATGCTAATTAGCATCTTATGAATATGGTGGACTAGTGGATGGAATTGAAATTCAAACATAGGAAATTAAATATGACATTTAAAATATATCTTTAATTTTAATAGCCCAATTTACTCTTTTCTTTTAGATTTTAATTCATATGCCTAAATACACGTAGTTATGTATCTTATCCGGTTTTCTTGTAATTAATTTGTATTTTTAAATAATAAATTATACAGTTTGTTAGTATATATGTAATATGTAATTACAATAGAAAACAAACTGTTATATAAAAATAAAACTAAATCGTTTAATCAATATACAATAATCTATTTGATGGTAAGACCAACGCCAAAGCCGCCTTTGAACAACAATGACCATTTGACGATATATAATCATGCTATTTTTATATGTTTTCTCCTTTCCTGATTTTAATAAAAAGATTGCTTTCTGGTCCTTTTTTGTGTGGTCTTTCACAGTATTGGTACATTTATTCATGTAAAACTTTCTTATAATATATAAATGAGTAATTCTTCACGCCTTAACCTTTTCAACTCATTGAAGTTGCATGAACTCGAGTGGATCATGTAATTGATGTAAACATTCGGGATATCTTATAATGTTAGATAATTAGATGCTTAGATTGTTGCTTAATCAAATCTTCCCAAAAACATTCTATATCATTTGCACACGTTAGTATCTCGCCTTGAACATTACTTTTGCAGTAAAAAAGGTGAGTCATTTGATGTTATCTTCAGGGTAATCCAAATTAGAGTTTTCTCTTCTTTTTTTTTCCGACGATCATGATCATAAACTCTTCACTATCTATACGCATGGAATATTCAACCTAGTAACGCCTCTATTAAGGCATTCAGCTAGGTCGAGGGCTTGCATGATCACCGTTCCATGGTGGATTCGCAATCTACCTTGCTTCTCTAATCTCATCTTTTCAGTTGCTCGCGTAAGTTGGATCAATTATTCAGTCATATATGCCGAGTCTAAGTAAAAAGAGTAAATGACATTGACGTCCACTTCAAGCACTTTTTCTATAAACTTAGTGTTTCAATCACTCACTCATCTATTCGTTGATGTGATAACTTAGATGCAACCTATCTCTCGATCATTGTCATCTTTCATACTAACCTATCTCTCCCTCACCTCAAATACAACCTGTAGCCCTAATTAAGTAAACTATACCCCTCATGCATTCCTCATTATTCAACCACTACACAACCACTACGACCCCACTATACGATACGTATGAGTCTATACGACCCGTATAAAAATTTGGAGTGTTAATTTATAATCTGGGGTGTCTTAATATTCACATCTTTTTTTTATTGTCTTTTTTCTTAACATTAATAATCAAATCTGAAGAGAAACATAGTTATCATGCTAGATGAGTTGGTTAAATTATGGATCATGATAAAAAGAAAACTTATTTAATATCCTAAATAATAAACCTCATCGTGTAGTATATTTAAATTTATATATAAATTGGAGTTTAGTAAAAATAGAATAGTACGGTTCTAAAAATAACATTTAACAACACGACAATTCACAGGTGAACGGAGACATACATACCTTTGAGTCTCCGGCAGCCGGAGCTAGCTTTATACCCATCTCCGGCGAACTCACTTCTACACTTACAACGATGCCCCTTACTTCCATCAATCGGCGACACGATCGTCTTACAATCGGCACCATCGTCACAATCACAATCTCCGGTGACCCACCACCCCAATCTCACCACCTGTATATCCAACGATATCGCCGGACTATCTCCAATCATCTCCGTCGCAACGCCGGAGAACAAAAACCGACACCCCATCTTCGTCACGTTTTCGTAATCAAGAAAATCACGACCAACATCACTTGAATAACAGCTAACGTTACCGTCACCACCCTGAGCGCCACTGCAGTTAACGATCTCGAGGTGGGTTCGTAACGTCGTCATCGGAATCATGCAATTCTTCATCTGTTTCGTGCAATTCTCCATGAGGATCGCGTTGCTCGACATCGGGGCGAAGTGTGGGCCGTAGAGGTGGCTGAGGGTTTCGACGGAGCGGCCGCACTTCGCCGGAAGGCTGACGAGGAGGCCGTCGGAGTTGAACTGTTGAACGGTGAATTCGCCGATTGAAACGTCGCCGTTTGGGGTGCAGTTGAGCTGGATGGTGCAGCCGGAGGTGAAGCCGAAGGGGTAGGGGACGGTGGTGAATTGACCGCCGGGGCATGACTGGTTGCAGCCGGTGGGGTTCTGAGATGTCACCGGCGGTGTAACGGCGGTGAAGAAGATGAAAAAGATGAAGAATTTCATAAGGTTAATCATCACTTAATTATTGGATCATAGAAAATACTGAAAATGATGAGAATTGAAATTGGTTTGTTGGTTTGTGAAGATTCAAGATTAGGGAAGTGGGAGACTTGAATAAACAGGAAATGGGTCTCTTAATGATTATTATTTTTATATAATTGCATGATTTAATTTGTTTTATATATGTAGACAGAGTAGAACGTAATCCTTTTTAAAGGATTTTGGACCAACACGCATCATTTTATATGTTTTATTTTCAATTTGTATATATTTACGTCAAGATGTTGTCATGGTTTGATAGTTCTAAATTTGACAATTGTGTGTAATAAAAGAGATAAGAATATTAACATGTATCTATTTATTATTTAACTTAACTGAGATATACAGTTGTTACTATTGATGAACGGAACAAGTATTATTGACGGAACACGTAGCGTACTAGCTATTTAGCCTACACAATGCAATGGTAACTTTATATATTATAAGATAAAAAGAATTACTATAATATTATTAAATTTAGTTATACAAAAAATGTCACGTGTAACAAAAAATAAAGTGGTGATTGTCCTTAAAAGATAATAACATACTTACGTGGAAGTGTATTACTAGCTTTGAGTTGGTTTGCTATATGGTATGTATGTTAGATGTGAAAGACACAACAATAATCAAGAGAAAAGTGAAGAATGTAGTTACATTAAGAAATGTCAAGAAGAGGGAAAAATGAGAAAAGAGAATTCTACTAGCTCTAATTTAGGACGATATCATTATAGGTTATGGTGAGTGGTTCCGACATAATCCCATTGTGTATGAACATACTAACAGCAAGAGCATCAAGTACTCAATGTAAGCTTATGATGGGTTGTTACAGGTTTTCGGTGTCCGACATGAAAATTTGTCTAAGGTGGTTTTGCGGTGGGCTTGTAAAAGATGTTATTTAAGGGGAATATAATATCAAAATTGGAGCAACCTTCTTCTTCATCTTGGATCAACTTCACATGTAGTTCAACATCAGCTGTTTTCTAACCATGTAAATGAGCGGTTAAAATTATGCGATCACAATTCACGTACAACCAATACTAGGTTTAGTTTATTTGTTTGTGTAAATACGATGATATTATGTTTAAATAAGCGACTGATTATAATCATAAGCATAAAAATGTAGTTTTTATTGTACCCATGTTATTGATGTTTTTATTACTTGGAACATGGGATATAGTGGATTATTTGAACGTGCCTAGCTACTCCAGTACTCCATCATAGTCTAGCGCAATCAAGGATGGACTATAGGTGTGATTTTGCATAACCATGATTAAGGTTAATCATTGAATAAAATTAAATTTTCAATATGATAACAATTTTAATAAGCAGGTTAAAGACCAAGTATAAATGTTTTAACTTGGCCAACTATAAACCAAAAGTTCCTTTAGGCTCTAAAAAATGTTAAGCCAACCCTCTCACTAGTTAAATTAATAAGAAAATTAAAAATCAGATTTTAAAACCATTGATGTTGTATATAGTTTAGTTATCTAGACTTATTTTCACTTAATTCGGTTAGGATTTTGAATTATTGGTGATCCTAGTTCTCTCTTTCTAGAGAGCACATATTTAGTAATCTTTATTAAAATTTGACCTTATATCAAACTCGAATCCGTCTAATTTCTTACTAGAAATTAAAGTTGGGTTAATAAATAAAAATAATTAATTGTTTTCAAATCTCTCAATTGCTTGTGGTTTAAGACAATGACTTATTGCATATATATGTGCTGTAAGGGTGGACCAAACCAAGAAGGTTGCTTTGAATCAAAAAAATCCTCGTCAGTCACCGTCTCACCATGATTTTACTTTAAAAATTTTAGTCCTATACACTATCACAAATTATTGAATTTTTAGTGATAAATATCCCCGCGTTGCAGCAAGATGGGGGTATAAAACAAAAGATAAAAAAAGAAGTTTATAATAGAAGTACGCACGTACAAATTTAGATTTTATAGAAAAAATATTAAATTAAAAGCCATAGGAACAAGAGAAAAAAATAAAAATAAAAAAACTTGGAATCTTAAATCGACGTCTTGTATGAATGTGTTTTGAATTGTGATGCACGATATTGTTTAAATGAAATTTACAACGAAGCGTGTATAATAATAGACACGTTGCAAGACATATTCGAATTTTTATAAAATATTAAATTTTAAAACTTATAAAAGAAAAACAAAAGTTTCAAAAATTATGAATGTGTTATAAAAAAGAAAATAAAGAAATAATGGAATAATAGAAACGTTGTAACATCATATTTGAAATTTTATAATATCAAATTTTAAAACTTATAAGTAAAAAATCAAAATTTATGAATGTGTCAACAAAATAGAAGGTATATAACATATATATAGATAACTTAGGGGTCTAGAAAGAAAATTAATAAAAGAAGATTGCATGGTGAACCATGTGACCATTAAACATTTTCAATAATAACCCATAATAATTAAGAAAATTATATTTTTATCATAAATCATATGCATAATGATTTATAATATGCATTAAATATGTATCATACGGGCTTTAAAGCGTTTATAATCAATATTCATAATTGGTTCGATTTTATTTAGTTTTTGGTTAAATTAAAATCTTTAGGCCCCAAATTAAGTGGCTTCAAAATATGTATCCGAACTGTTAACGCTCTAAATTCAAAAGATTACTATCTTTTAAGTTTAAAGTTTTTTAATTAGAAGTTAAACAGGGATTTAGGAAAACCCAATTACCCAAGGGATGCCCAAAATTCACATATACTTCGTACTTCATAGCCTTCCCCCGTTTGATCTTTTGGGTGAGTGTATGAGTGAAGTGAACAATTGTAATGAACATTTCAAATCATCTTTCACTTTCGGTCTTCTCTTTCACTTCTTTCTGCCCTCAATCTACGTACTACTTAATAAAATACCGCAAACAAACATGAATTCAAAAAGTTTTGGTAACTCTAAACTCATGTTTGATTACAGAAACATTGTCGTACTGATTACTCATTAGTTATGAGTATCATTTATAACCTTTAGTATATTATGAGGTTAAAATTCTTTTTGGGATTTCTATTATTCGAAACCCGATTTTAAAATCACCTCAAAGACTAACTTGAGATATTAAATGCTCAATTTCACTTCTAACAATTTAATGTTTTTATAATACTTGTTAGTTTCTAAAACTTTAAAGTTATATTTATCATATCTTTTAAGATTATACTATGTATTAATGCACACAATTTCAATGTTGGTAAAAAATATGAGAAGGTTTCGGGTAATAGGTAGAGGTGTTCAAATTCTAATATCTGAAAATTTCGTATTGGTTGATTTTAGCACCCAAATCTGTATCCGAAAATGTGGATATTTTCGAAATTCAGATACCTAAAATTTTGAATGTTTGAGTTTTCGAATAATTCAGATTCGGCGTTTCGTATTCAGATTAATATATTTTGAATACACATAGTAATTTGAAACGGATAACACCAAATAGCATATCCGTCTCGAACTCATTAATAGTTATATTAATAACTAGATTATTGACCCGTGTGTTACACGGGTTACCAATACTTAAAATGACACATGAGTAAATAAGTTACAGTAATATATATATATGATAAATATATATATGATGTTGAAAAGATAAATTAGAATAAGAATTTTTTTATATAATGGTATCAAAAAAATTACGATGTTCCACAATAGAAACAAATGAAGGTAGAACAATTGAACATAAAAATGAAGAAAAAATATTAACTAATAAATAAATTTGATAAATTCTACAAAATTATGTAACGATAATACGTAACTAAAACAAGAAACCATTAAAATTAAAAACTAATTGTTTATAAAGATGTAAATACTTATTTATGTAATGATATTTAAAGTATAAATAAATGATGAGTAAAGTCATAGCACTGAAATGTTGTTAAAAAACAAACAATATCAAAAATATGAATAATGTCATGAATTTTAAAATTAATTAAAAGGGAAATATTATTTTAAAAGAAAATATGACATAAACTTTTATTTTAATAAGACAAAATTTGTTAACGGTAATACTAAAATTAATAACTTAATTATTATATATTAACATAAATAACAATTTCTAATAAAAACATATCAAACAAATTAAAAGTAATAATTGATCATTAATATAATATTTATTGTAATTGATATGAGTTAATATGTAGTTTATATAGTTAATAGTTTTTAAATTTATAGTAACTCAAGATTAAAGGATGTAACGACATATAACAATGCACATGTGGCGCTTAGGTGAACGTGCTAGAAAAACGCCATGTGTATTCATAGTTAGTCTTTTATTATAAGTTATAGATACTCGCAAATGAAGAAAATTCTTCGCAAGCTTTTAAGAGGTTGACCAACCTCTAGCGGTTAAAACTATTAGTGAACTTCTTCTTGAATCTAGAGGTCCCTCAAATCCTCAATACTAATGTATTTTCTTATTATTTCTTCATGGAGGTGGTGGCCGAAAAAGGTAAAGCATTATACTTGGTTGTGTGTAGAGGTGTTAGAGCAACACACCTAGGATTTGAAAGTTTTGATATTGTGTCTATGAAAAATTCAATATGGTATAAATATATGCACTACTAAAAACATGTGGTTTCGCTACATCATTTTTTTTTCTCAAATTGCTATGCATTTATGACAAGATTGCGACGCAAACAAAATCCCTTAATTATATTAGTATACTTCATTCTATTAGGAGAGCTTGAGGTTCTCTATAAGTATACTAAACTAAAGTCCCGTGTAATACACGGATTCGATCATTAAAAAATGTTTTTAAATAAAAAAGGTTTGTAAGTCATAATATTATTGTTAATACTTTGTCTATCTATTTTTATGTTCTTTTTATTGTTTTAATTTTTTGAAATCATCTATATCTAATATTAGTAGTTTTTCTTTATCAATGTTTATAAGTCTAAATAATGTATAATATGAAATAAAATTAACTTATAAATAAGAATTTTAGGTAATAATCAAATTATATTGAACATGGCGCTAAACTCAAACGATACTTTCTAGTCTATAAAGATCCAAAAACTTCTTTATATACAAAATTTAATGTTATCTTTGTAATTTTACCATCATTGTCTAATATTAATCATTTTAATTCATGTCTACTTATAGCTCGAGATAATGCAACATAGAGCTTGAATCGGTGTCAGGGAACAAACATGCAATGATTACACAAAAGTTTGGACTATCTTTTGATTTCTAAAGTTTTGGGACCAAACATGCAATTTTATTAAACCACATGGACCATTTATGTATAAAAAGATTGTTGATAAAAAACATAAATCAATTAAAACTAAATCAAAATTCCATGCTTTCATAAACAAAAACAAAAATTAGTCTAATGTTAAAAAACAAAATACTAAAATTTATATTGAAATCAAAATCCTTGAATCGTACAGATCACTACAACTGTTGAAATCGAGATTTGTATATATGAGCATTGAATTGAAACTTTGCAGAAAGCTATTGTGATTTAAAATTTGGGGTGTGAATGATATTAAATAGATCAATGAAAGCGTAAAAGGATCGGTGAGTTGAACTTGAAACATAACGTGATTTGAGGTAAATCGAAACCATGATATTCTTGTAAATTGAAAAGGATATGAAATAGTTCATCTTTACATTTGAAAATCGATATCATGATTTGGTAAAATCGAAACCTTGAATTTATTATTTGGGATCCTTGATTTGATAAAATATGTAAAATTGTTTTGAAATAGAAGACGCGTATGAGATTTATTTTCCTTTGCATAGGATGAGTGAATTATGAAATATTTAATTACTTGTTTGAATAATCAAGAATTCAACACGTCTCAATTCACAATTTTAGTGTAATACAACATGTAAAAATTCATTATATTATCTGTTTGTTTGGATATAGTCAACTTGTTCTTAGCTCTGAAAAACAGTCAACTATAACATGCAATCTAGTTCAGGGTTTTATTTTGAAATCATCACAATGTCTTTTATAATGAGTTTTTTTTCAAAATAGTATTGGTAGAAAAATAATTTAACAAAATGAATGTTTTAAAAAATATTTACCAAAATAGATTTTTTACTGAAAAGTTAATTTTTCTTATTCATAATATGATTGGATAAAAATATTTCTGTTATTACTAATGTTATTTAAGTAAAATTAAAAGGATAAAGTTTCATAAAATAAAAACCAATTTAGCATCTCTCATAATTTTAAAAAAATGTTTTATAGTTCTTTTTATGAAGGTTTTCTTAAAACCTTTTCAATAACGTTTTCTCATACAAAAATATTAATACACTTTCATCAATATTTATTAAGATTTATTTATAGAATACGTGTTATTATATAGGAAAGATATTTTATAAAATTATGGTGAAACAAATCCAATTTTTCTATATAAAAAGATGATTTAAAATTAAGTTGAGTGAATTAAAAAAACAAAATAAGTTTTAGAAAAACATTCTATTTTTAATTACGACATATGAACCAAATGCTTTTACAATTTTATTAACCTTTGTACTTGACTATTTTTTAAATAATATTATTTTAAAGTGAAATAAATTTATCTAACAACATTATAGTGAGAAAAAAAGCCATTCCTTAAACACTTATTATGGTAAATAAATATTCTATATACACTATTTAAGGAAAAAAACTCACTTTGTAATTATAGTAATAATTAATTTTTTAATGAATTATGACTAATAATAAGGATAGATACATTTTTAGGCGGGAAATTAAAAGAACGGAGGCCTAAGAAAACGACACGTGGCACTAAAGATATTGTTTTATTAATAAGTATAGATTTTGCCTAGATCTGGATTTACAGATTTAGAAATATTGGGCTCTAGTAAAACAACTTGCTCTGTCCTTTGGGTTTCCAATTGAGGCCCATTACGAATTTGCTTTTAGTGTTCGGATAGTTTTATAAAGAAATCGAATTTATATAAAACTCGATGATTTTATTAAATATAATCGAAGTAAAATCTTCTATGTCTTAACATCTCTTCTGGAAACACTAGCTTAGCAACGGAGTGAAATTCATCTTGCTTCTACAAATTATAATTCTAGACCATTCATTAATAGAAAATAGAGTGATAGATAACATCTACGTCAGGAGTTGAATTAGGAATACAAAAAATTCACAAGATAATGGATTGTTTGTTTCTCAGAATATGTTGAAAATGAATTGGAACTAAAAATGGTATTAAAACTGAAATGTAGTCTTTTAGAAGTAGTAAAGTGTTTTGTTGGTAAAATTTTAGTGGAATTGAAATGTTAATTTTGAACATGAATTGTTAAACATCTCATGAGTAAATGCATGGAAAATGAATTCCAATATGTATGAGAAAAGTTAAAATATTAATTTCAATTTCATCTGGTGAGTCACCAAACAAGATTTTAGATAAAATAATATTTCAAGTTCAATTCTAATTTAAAAGGATTTTGTGAACCAAACAAGTGTCTAAATGTATCATTTTAGAGAAATTGGTTGTCGCGGGAAAAGTTAAATCTTGGACAATTTTAGTAAATACAGGGAAGTGCGATCTTGGATCGGGTAAAATATTCCTCACACAAGAACATCGGTACCCCATTTTACCCAGATAGTTTTTCTTTTCCCAAATCTAGCAGTATTTATCAAATCTCGCCACAACCCATTCGTTTCCACTTATTATTTATGCATTAGTACTTGTACATATGGCTATGTGTGAAAAATAAAAAACTGTTACCACTTAAATGTAAAAATGAGAAAAACGGGTAAACTATTAATGTAACAATGATGTGGCATCCAGGGAAAACAAAACGACTACAAGTGGCTTTACGTTTTTAGCATACCCACTTAAAATATCAAATTAGAAGAATTAGTTTTGTTTTTATTCATGTGAAATTAAAATTAAAAAAATATAACTATTGTAACAACTTAATGGATGAAACTAGCAACAAAACTAATGAAAAAGTTTGTGTTACAGCTAGGGGTGTTAAAAGCATCCTCATTCGAGAATCCTATCTGAAAATCTGAAAATTGAATCCGAAATATTCAAAAATTCTGATTCCGATGGAGTTTTTTCAAACATTTTTTTATTATTTTAGGTTGTGTTTTCTAGTGTATATAGGGACTTTTGTGATATGAATTGGTTTTTTACATTATTTTTTAGAATAACATATATCTAATTATTGTTAAAAAAAATAAAAATAAAAAATTAATTTCGGATTTCCGAATCACTATACGAAATTTCGGATATCCGAAATTTCAGATACGAATACGAATAGTGATTTTTACCATCTGAAAATTTTGGATATTCTACTTTAAACACCCTAGAAAAGATTGTTACATCTTTACATCATAATCATAAACCATAATAAACATCAAATCTACCTCTTGACATGGAATAGAATCACACACACTGATTAATAACACACTCTTCGATAAGTAGACTAATTTTCTAATGTCTTAACATTTGCATCATATCTTTTTTACAGAAGTCCTAATTTAACACAATGATGTAAAATCTTGAAAGTTAAATAACCGAGTTCAAATGCCCTAAGCTTTACTTCATACGCAAGCCCTTTGGTTTTCTTAAGTTGATTCTACTTTCTTAACTATTTTGTCATTATCTAATTTAATATAAAAGTCCCTATATGAACACAAATAATTTTTGTGTTTTGAGATAGTAGTTTGTGCTTAACTATAGAAAAAGAAAAAGAAGAAAATAATAATAAAATACTTGTACGTTGATGGGCGTTGAATTTATCAACCTTTGATCTTGGATTTTTATTTATGTACTATCACCCGAAAAAATAAGTTCCTTTTTTGGTGAAACAGTCTTTATTTCTAATTAGTCATTCATGTAACATAAATAGAAATCCGTTTGACAGGCACATGTATGGTTATTAAAGTTGGTTTCGTCCTGTAAACAACAAACTTTCTAAAGAATTTTGAATAATAAAAATAATGGATTTTAAAAAGGAAATTTGGTCTTGATAAATTTTAATGAAGTAGGTGTTCATCTTACGTAACATTTATAGATATATTGTTTGATTTCTGATCTAATAACACGGCAGCGCTAGTCATGTTGATTCAAACCATGTTAAATATTGTAAACTCTTCAAAAAAATTTTAGAAAAACGACTTTAAATAGTGTAATATTATTCAGTTTCATGATTATAATAATAATAATTGATCGCTACTTATATATAGTCAGAGAGACCAATATGTATGATGCATTTACAATCAACAAGACTTTTAATGTGCGATTTGATTGAAGTTGTTGACCGAGAATGATCAAGAATAAGTTAGTACATAACGAAACACCTTTTCTATTGTTGTGTTCTCTTTACGTGTCATGCATATGAGAACCCATATAGCGACATGCGATTACGCATGAATACCACTAAATAAGTATTTATTGTTAAAGAAACTAAATAATTTAATTGGTTTCAGAAAGTTCATAGTTTACTTATTCGTAAACGATTGATTAATGGCGCTTTAGCTATCATATAGATACCACCACACCACATGATTGCTTTGTTTAAAATTAATAAATAATATTTATTTTTAAGGCATAAGTGTATTTAAGATGCTAAAGCGGAGTTGTTTTCTATTATTCGAGGAATGGAGTATTTAATTAAGCATATGATAAGTGGTAAAACGTGGCGAAAAATGAGTAGTTGGAGGAAGAATATCAAAAGTGTTGAGGAAGATCTTGGTGGTGGGGTACCACCGCATATGCACCGGACACGTGGTGGAAGTTGATGTCGTTGCAATCATCGGACATTTTGTTACGTGTCGGAATATTAACGGCCAAAACCGCGAATAAAAGTTGTGGAACGTGCTGTTAGTGGGTTTGCTTCTCAGCTTCATATTTTGCTCTTTTTTCCTTAAAACAATGTTTTCAGAACCGGATCGGACGTCGAACCGGACGCCTTACTGGTTTGGTGGTCGGACCGGTCGGACCGGATTTAACTATATTTTAATTATATTTATATATGTAATTAAATATTTGTTGGAAATAAGGGTGTGAAAGGGAGTCTCTCTAGTCTCTAACACCATTGTCCCACATTGGTGTGACAAATGAAACATTATGTGTTTATATGTGATAACAAGGTGAAAGGTATTGATTGTCTTTATAAAACCTTTTACACCATGACCTACCCGCGCGCAGGGGGGTGCAAAAACGGGTTTCTGGCTGGAAAATTTGGGTCGCCCACGCACGACATGCGCCCAAATTTTTAATAAATTGGAAATATAAAAACTAAAAATTTATTGGATTATTAGCCAGATTTATCAATAACCCAAGGTAAAACAAAATAAATTAAAAAATGTTTACAAGTACGGTTAGGGTCAAAACGGATACGTATGTTACAAGTAATAGCATCATGTATCATCAAATAACATACCTGTCTCATACCCAAATTTTAACAACTTGTTTTAGGTCTAGCCTACGATTCATTTGCCTTCCCTACCCTTCTTTTCCTCATATAGTTTGTTGAAATTGAAATCATACTCAAATATATATTGCCATCAAATATACTCATTTCTAATACTTTAAATAACATATATACAGTCTGACTTATTTTGATAAATAAAAACAAATCGTAACCTGACCATTTAGTTTTTAAATTTTAAAAACATTAATAATTATATATTGCCATTGGAGCATTATGGTTATATTTGTGTAGTTTTGTCTCCAATTGTTCCCTGTTCTCTATAAAGCTAAAGAGCGTTTGATAAAAGTGGTCTTATTTCAACATGTGGCCATAATGCCTTAATGCAATATTACAATATTGATTTGTACAATGTTTAACATTAGAAAATTAAAAGCTAGCCACTTCCACTTACCAAACATCATAAAATCAAATGATTTGAACATTGTACGAGGAAGGGGAAAAGAAGATGAACCTCCCTTGACCACAATTTTTTGAGTAGTAACCGAAAGTTCTTATCACAAACTAGCTTTTTTAATCAACACTAAGTTCATAATTCACTAAGGCAATGAGATTGTTTAATAGCTCGTCAAACTGGAGTGCGAACACAAGGGTAAAGTTTTTATAAACATTAGAAGTTTTGTACATGTGATAATTTGAAATTTGATTGGTGATGTATAAGATAAGAAGGTTTAAGAGGGTAATATATGAAATATCCATTTGAGCTAGAAGAGAAAAACAAGATCATCGGGCTTTGAAGTTTTTTTTGATTTTTTTGTTTTATTTTTTTTTTTTTATGTATTGATGCTTTGCATCTCAAGCCTCAACATGGCATAATCAAGTGTTACTTCAGTTACTAAAAGGCTTATAGTCTAATTTACTAATGCTAGATAATTTAATTTAATTGAATTGATTTGTTGATCAATGTAAATCATAATATTCATTAATTAAACAAGTAATCTTTGTTGTTAACTTGTTATCCAATTTGTTGAACACACTAGCTGCAATCCCTTGTTGGGGTCAAGCTAACCTAATCAAATTCAGATATTTTTATTTTGATAAAAACTGCCATTTTAAAAAATTATTAGAATTTATTTTCTAAAATATTTCACATGTGCAAGTTTGAATGAAAATATTGCTCTATTTGTTTTTATTTTGAATTCAAAATGATAATTGTCAAAAGACAGTTACTGGTCCCAACCTCTTGAATAGGATTTTTTTTTCTTTTTTGGTTTTGGTCATTTTCTTATAGTTCATGAAATCATAACAAAAACATTATACTTGATCAATTTTTGAATTTTATCAACAAAAACATTATACTTGATAAAATTTTGAATTTTATCCTTGTGAAGTTCGGACTGAAACAATGAATTGTTTTAATGTAGAAGTGATTACAAAAGTCTAAAAATATCTACTTATTGATCTACGATTTGATTTTTTAATACGAAATTTCTCTTAACACCAAATCTAGGGTTCGAGACTTGTTAGGCCTTTTTTAAACTTTTATTGATTTTAAGTTTTATGGCCTAGGATTTTCACTAGGACTCCTTTTTTTTCCCTTACCTTCTTAAAACACAGTATTTGTTTGCATTATATTAAGTTTTGTGGAAGTGCGTCTCTATAAGATGCCATATTAACATGTGAATATATTATTATTATTATTGTTTTGGTGTGTTTAATTTTCTAAATCTCAAAAGATATTTTATCCCCAATAGCCTCACAGGGTGATTTAATAGGCTTGCTTTAATAATATATTCTTGTTCACATGAACCTATCTATCAATAGCTTATAGTATGTTTTGTTTTTCTTTTAGGGTAGTTGTGTCACTCATCCCATACACATCACACTATATCTTATATTCATCAATTATAATTTATCATGTCACATTATATTATGTACTCAAATTTGATGGTAGCGATGTTGTCATATCATGCAACAGTACATCACTATACCCCACACAAACAAACATCAAACGCAGATGTACGGCGAGAAAATGGTGTGGAAACAAAAAAATTGCGGTGTGGGTTGGCTCAGTGGTGCCGGGGGGCGCCGAGGGTTGCCGTGACCTCACGGCGCTTGCGCCCCCACCACCTTTAGCTATTATAAAAAGGAGGCAATTTATTTGTAACTACTAAACACACGTGATCATTTTGTACCTAAATGTTTATTACAAAGAACGTTTGATAAAATAATAGAAATATTTAACAATCTATATAATTAGATATTAATGTTTGAACTTTGAAGTCTTTTTGGCAAGGTATCAATCGTGTCCGAATATTACAGATTGATTCATAACAGAACAATCAATATATCCTTTATTTTACATAATAAGTTTATTAATAGAATTTTGATATATTAACATCATTGGAGTTGCTTAAAACATATGTAATTGTGAAAATAAACTAAAATAAAATAAAGAGTTATCACCCCTTCAACCAGTCAATATTTCATTAAGTGACATAACAAGCGACTAAAAGTATTGACATAAATAATCTAATTTATTCATATAAGATGAAGTTTATATAAAACAATCACATATTGATGAGAACTGAGATACCGTGCGACACCAACAATAGTCAATAGTCTATGTGACATGTATGAAAAAATCACCTACATAACCTCCATGTATGTAATAACTAATAAGAGTGCTACTAAATGATATGATGTCTATTGCTATTATTCACACACACATATGTATTGTAAATAAGTTCAAGAAATTAAACATAAAATAATTCGAGTAAATGATTTTGTCATACAACAAAAGAAAGTACTAGTGTTCTACTTATGTACTTAAGTTTAAATTTTGTTTTAATTATGTCACTCAGTTTTCATGTAAATTTTAAATTATAAGTTTTAACAAGTTTTTTAACATGTTTATTTTTTTGTTTCAATTATGTTCAAATTATGTAATTCACCTTTAATGTTTTATTTAGATAATAAGTTATAACAAGTTTTGTAGCGTGCTTTTCCTTTTGTTTCTTATTTTTTTTCTTTTATGTTTATGTGGAAAGTTGGCGTGCAATTTAGGTTTTTTTATTTTTTAATATGATATAACATGTTTTTTCTGTTTTTTAATATATTTTCATATATTGAAAATTCCGACGCTCACATCTTCTCCTCTATTACTTTCTTGACATAAAAAATTCGATTATTACTTGATTTGATAATTTCATGGTCTAATTTGAGAAAAATATGCATGAGTAACCAAAATAAAACACTTTTGAAACTTGATTAATTTTTCGTGACATATTTCTTTAAATGAAATATATTTATGATTTTTAGTTTTTTTGGACGGCAAATGTACGACCATAGTTCGTAGGATATGTGTTATATTAATCGGGCCCACCTGTCTGTTTCCCAGTCGGGACCGCCCCAACCCCTTCGGGAGAAAACTCATTGCTGAGAAAACCTTTTGATTCAACTCTAAATATTTTGTTTAAAGTGAGACTTAAATCCATGTACTTCTCTTGTTTACATGTCATGAGTATCTAATTTTAATATTTTAATTAATAGATGAGGTGCATGTCCAACACACGAGTCCGTAAGGACAAAAGACTTAACAAACGATTATGATTTGGCGTTGTGAAGGACCAACGTCATAAAGACCAAACAAAGGTGTTCAAAGAGGACTACTATGGTCCACCACTCCACCCACCAGTTTTACACAATATTTTCAAAATCGAATCGAACGTCAGGACGCCTTACTGGTTTGGTGGTCGGACCGGATTTAAGAACCGGATAGCGTCATAATTATATATATGGTATATTATATTTATAGTTATATATATAATTAAATATAAGTAATTTATATATGATTTATATATGTATTTTATAGTTATATATAAAACTTAACTATATTTGTATATCCAACACACTAATTTATAGTTAACACCCCGTTTTTACCCATTAAAATTAAAAAAAAATCAAAATCCAGTTCGAACCGGTCCAGTTTCCCGGTCCGACCACCGGTTCGGGACGAACCGGCCGGTTCGACCGCCACAAACCGAATCATAACGAACTGGACCGGCTAGGGGGCCGATCCCCGATCGAACCGGTCGGACCGGGCAGTCCGGTCCGGTCGCGAAAATAGTGGTTCTACGAAGCACGAGCCATGAAAGAAAAACACTTAAAACTAAGGGTGATTAATCAAGAAGGAAAAACTCATAAATATGAATACCGCAAAGATATATGGCCACCACGTTAGCAAATGCAACCCATCAAATATAGTTATAGCAAGCGGAAGTGCTGCCAAAACCAAAAACAAGAGGTGCGAATAAAGAAAAGAGGACATGTGTGGTTAAGAAATTAAGATACTCTTAATATGACATGTTAGAGTATTCACATCACATTTTGTTATATTATTGTGAGTATGTTTTCTGTATTATAGGAAATGATGGTGAGTATTTATGAGTAAAGTATAGATAAAATATTATTGTTATCTGTATATTTGATATAATATCGTTTATTTTTATAATTTTTTTAATATTTTTTATAAAAGTGGTTATGTGGAAGAGAAATAAAAGGTATCGATAACAGTATTATTTGATTTAAAAAAAGAAAGAAAAAAATAATGAGTTTTAATGTTATCATACAATTTGAGTTAAATGCTTTTTGACAGCATCTGAATCAGTCTCTTAATCGTTCAAATGTTTGCATGGTTCAACACTTAATGGTTCTGACTGTTTGTTTGCGTGCAAATGTCTGAATGGTTCAGACATTTGTCTCTGCATGGTTAAACAATATACTAATGCTGAATAGTTAGAACATCTTATCTGAATTGGTTATACATTTGCTTTTGAATAGTTAAGCGATATACAAGCTCTTAATGGTTCAACACTTAATGGTTCAGACCTCTTAATGGTTCAACACTTAATGGTTCAAACCTCTTATTGGTTCAGCACTTAATCATTTATTCAGAAATTGCCAAACCGCACATTAGTTGAAAACCAACGGGAATTTAACATAAGGAACCTTGGGATTTAAAGATTGAGTGCCCACTTGGTTGGATTCCGAAGAGGTGGCGTGGACCGGCGGTTTTGTGGTAGTTGTTTTGGTGGTGCATAAACCCTAGTTTTGTTGACGATGGTACAAACAGTCTGAACCATTAAGTAACTAGGGAGACCCATGGGACTAAGAGTCTAGGGGAGAGTTTCATGGTCTAGTTATCGAGTGACAACCACGGCAAGTAAAATTCCGATACCATGTTTAAAAGCCTTTGGAAGTTGCTTTCAAGTCTGTATGATTGTTAATAGAACTAACTAGTATTAAGCCCCCTGCATTTCAGCGGGGGCGTAAAATCGTGTCAAGTAGCATCAATAACACATCACTGTAATCGAAAAAACTCGTATTAAAAAAAATAAAAACGAACGAAAAATAGGTGTAAAAATTTTAAATTGTGTAAGCGGAACGTAAAACATATAAAACAATAAATTGATCTAGAACCAATGCATTACGACGACGTCGTTAAACATGGCAAAAATAAGGGTAAAAACGTTGAACCAAACACGCAAGTTGCGGTGAGTTAACTCGCAAACTTTAAGCCGAACCCTAAAACAAAAAAAAATGTGAAATATGAAACCGTACCGTAAAACAAAAAAGTTGTGAAATATGAAAAATATAGGAGATAAAAGTTAAAAGTAAAAAAAAATATTAGGGTCAAACTGTAAGAATATAAAAATATTGGATTAAGATAAGAAAAAGAAAAGAGACAAAAATAGATACAACATATTAAACATATTGTACAACCTATTAAGCATAAAAAAGTTGATAATTAATAATATATAAATGTTTGGTTGTAATTGATCATCCATAGGAAATGATTAACGGTAGAAACTGAGAGTGTTATATATAAATTTTTTTTTTTGTAGGGCACTCACTTTCCACACCGAAAGAGTTGATGAAGCTCCACTTATAGTGTTATATAATATGATACACCGTACGGCAGACAAAAGCAACCAACGGAAAATCATTCTTCACGCAGCGATTACGTTTTTCCTCCTATAACGTCGTACACTCACACGTGTCAACACATCCTTTATTCAACTCTTGTATATATACCCCTCTCCTAACACTCACCTCTCACTTTCTTCACCATCCATCACATTCACCAAACCCTAAACACCACCTTCCAACATAAAAAAAACATTCTTCAACTTTCCTTCTATATATCATTCTCCTTATTAATCGTATAATTACGTTACCTACATTGTACGTGATTAATATCATATCTGAATGCGAAAATAGTCAAATACATATAACTATTATAACAAATTAACCAAATTTGGTGATTGATCGAAAAACATCATGCATTCCGATCAAACAAACTTTCATCAGGCCAGTACCGGCGACAACGGCTACGAATCGAACCGTACGAGCGATGAGGGCTCACCCATGATGATGTCACCATGGAACCAACCATCACCATGGTCCACCACCACGACCGATCAGGACGGCCTCATCGGCTCGCTGGTTCGCGAGGAAGGCCACATTTACTCGCTAGCCGCAGCCGGAGGACTCCTCTACACCGGCTCCGACAGCAAGAACATACACGTATGGAAGAACATGAAGCTCCTGACAACCTTCAAGTCCACCAGTGGCCTCGTGAAGGCGATTATCATCTCCGGTGACAAGATTTTCTCCGGCCATCAAGACGGTAAAGTCCGAGTGTGGAAATCAAACACCAAAGACCCCAAAGTTCACAAACGCATTGGCACTTTTCCCACGTTCTTCGACGTCCTTAAGAGCTCCATGAAGTCAAAGAATTACATTGAGGTAAGAATTGTAATTTACAATCATAATTTCATAAATATGTTAACATTTGATCATTAACGTGTATACATCTACTGTAACTTATGAAGGTGAAGCGCAATCGAACGGCGTTATGGATCAACCACTGTGACGCAATATCAAGCCTAAGTATAAACGAACAAGAAGGTCTGTTATACTCAGGTTCATGGGACAGAACATTTAAGGTATGGAAGATTTCGACATCGAAATGTCTAGAGTCGGTGAAGGCGCACAACGACGCCGTGAACTCCGTCGTGACGACGGTCAACGGACTCGTGTTCACGGGATCAGCGGAGGGGTCCGTGAAGGTATGGAGGCGTGAGGGACGAGGGAAGAACATGAAGCACAGGTACGTAAAAACGCTGTTGGATCAAGAACACGCAGTGACGGCGTTAGTGGTGACGGACGGGGGTGCGGTGGTGTACTGCGGGTCGTCGGACGGGGTGGTGAACTATTGGGATGGATTGTCGCACAGTGGTGTGTTGAAGGGGCATAAGCTGGCGGTTTGTGCGTTACGGTTGGGGGTAATTTGGTGTTGAGTGGTTCGGCGGATAAGACGATATGTGTGTGGCGGAGGGATGGGTGCGTCCATACGTGTTTGTCGGTATTAACGGGGCATACGGGGCCGGTGAAGTGTGTGGCGGTGGAGGAGGCGGAGGACGGTGGCGACGGTGGGAGGTGGGTGGTGTATAGTGGTAGTTTGGATAGGTCGGTGAAGGTGTGGAGGGTGTCGGAGGGGTCGCCGGAGATGGTGCATACGACGGTGGTGCGACACCGAAATGGGTTTTAGGGGTTGACAAAATATGAGGGCATGTTTGGGATTGCTTTTAAAATCAACTTATGACTTTTTGGTAGGGTAAAAAGACAAAAATATCCCTCTGAAAATCATCAAAAGTTGACTTTTAAAGGGGTATTTTTATCTTTTTACCCCTTCATAAAATAATAAGTTGATTCTAAAAGCAATCCAAACATGCCCTCAACACCGTGACGGTGAGTGGTGACGTAGTTTTGGTTTGTGGGGCCTTGTGGTGAAGGGTTGCTTCTACGTTGGTTTTTGCTTTTTGTATGTAGTTTTTATTATATTGAGTGGACGGTGGAGATTGGTGTTCAAAAGTGGGACCTGGTGTGGATTAATATGTAACTATGTAAGGGTAGGGGCGAATTGCACATGGTAAAAGTAGAGGAAAGATGACATTTATGTCGAAGTTTTATTAGATTTAAATAATTAATATCACTTCTAGTTATATACTTATATGTTTAGAGCTTGGTTGCTTGATGTCATTTTCATCATTTATACATTACAAATACATTTTCTAGTTATAACTTTTCGTTGTTGCATCTATAGTTTGTAGTTGAACCGATTGATCAACGTATATGTACCGATCAAGTATAAAAAAAGTGTGTTTTAATTATCTTAAACTGGTAGGGTAAGTAGGGTGTTTAATTCTCAAGAAGTAAGTGGATGTGTTTGAACTAGGTTGATTCATAATTGCAAACATAATGAAAAAGATTATTTTAATTGATTTGATTAAAGACTTCACAAAATAACTTATCAACAAATACAATTAAGTAAAACCTATCACCCCAAGGTTTGGAATTGGAAAGCAATATGTATAACCGAATTCATCACTTTTCTACAACCATATAAACATGCCTAACTTAATACCTGGAATTATGTGTAAGTGCAAGACAAAGTAATCTGATTTGGGATAATTAACGATGAGTAAACAAAGGATGAATTAATCTTTCAAAATCATGAAATAAGTATACAAGCATGAACTCAATGTGCCATGATGAATCAAATGTTGAAAATTACTATATGTCATTCAGCTCTGGTATCCAATATATATTTCAAAACTCAAAATCTCCCTCTAAAACTTGCTGGGAAAGACTAAAAATCACTGAAAACCGTTGACAGGCGTTTCAAACGCGGGGGCGGCGCTTGTGAACGCCAGGTGTGCACTCCTTAGTTGCTTCTCCTATGTTTATGCCCACTTGAATAGTAGTATTTTGGTGAGCTGCGTTGCGAACCCAGGGTCAGCATCTTGAACGTAAGTAAAGACTTTAACAATCTTCATGTGCAAGGTGCATAGTCCACGCTAGCACAAAATATTCCCATGCTATCCTACATAAATAAAACATATCAAAGTAGCATGTCTTATATTAGTGTATACATGTTTTATTAAAAAATCAAAATCAATTAAATACATTTGAGCATGCCACTAGAATATATGCCCGTTATTTTTTCATTATCTCTATCTTTTTCTATATCTACATATAGATACATAGATAGACATAGAAAGATGTAAGTGTACTAATAATGTAAGTTTTGACGTATTGAGCTCGAGGCCCCTTAAAAATAGGGGCCCTCGTTTATAAAAAATATTATAGTGGGTTTTAGTATTATATAACTCAATGAAATTTTGAAGCGGTAATAACACTTGATAGTCAGTCCCGATGAAAATTTGATGATTTAATAGGTTATTGAAGAAACACAGTTACACAATTCACAAAGCAAACGACCATTCCTAAGTCTCATTTTCTCCGATTAATTTGATCGACTTCGTCTAGCCTCTTTTTTGTTTAAAGGACTTAAGTTAGTTTACAAAATTTTCTTTGATTTATTGTTTTTTTCCAAAAAATATTGATTAGGTTTCTTTTGTTTAGATTGTGTTTTTCAAAAGTGTCTCATTTTTTAGTTTGATTGGGGCGGAAAAAACATTAAGTCGGCCCTGATCTTGCCGTTTGTCTCTTCAAATTTTTTGTTCACTAAATTTACTCCGGTCGTCCAAAAATTACAAAGCACCCCTATAAGCTAGATCTAAGAAAACTAAGGAAAAAACAAAGAAAAGGTAACGTGCAAATTTAAATATGCATGATTTGGTAATAATCTAATTCGATTCTTTATTTTGAATGTTTATTTCGGCTGCACATGTAACTAGGTAAGGTATGATATAATATTTAAAAAAAAGTGAGAATAATCAATTAATAATTTAAGGTATGAAATTTTTCACAAGTATGAACATGTATAGAGCTGCAAACGAACTGAACGTTCAGCGAACAGTTCGTGAACTGTTCGGCAAGAAGTTCGTTTATGTTCGTTCGTTTAGTAAATGAATGAACACGAACAAGAAAATTCCGTTCGTTTAGTTAAACGAACGAACATGAACACAAGTCGTGTTCGTTCATTTATGTTCGTGAACGTTCGATAATGTGTTCCTTTATGTTCGTTATTGTTCGTTCGTGAACGTTCGATAAAGTGTTCGTTTATGTTCGTTAATATGTTCATTTATATTCTTAATTATTGTGTCAATTATTTTTATGACTATTATATCAAGTTTATTTTGATATTTATGTTAACTACTTATTTATTTTTTTTAATTTTGTGTAATCTTTGTAAAAAATGTAAATTTTATTCTAAAATAAATTTATAATAATTTGTATTCGTTTGTGTTATGAACTTTTTATGTTTGTCATGTTCATGAACAGTTGTTTGTGTTCGTTTGCTTTTGTTTGTGTTCATTTGCGTTCGGTAAGTGTTCGTGAACAGTTCATGAACATGTTCATTTTGTTAATGAACGGACACTGTAACATTTCGTATTTTTGTTAACCAAAAGTTAACTTTCGTTTATTATTATAGGTTTCGTCGTAAACATTTATGAAATTTATGAATTATGCATGTTTATTTCTTAGTTTGTTTTGATAAGTATTAAATAAAATATAATAATAATAATAATAATAATAATAATAATAATAAAAAATAATAATAATAATAATAATAATAATGCTAATAATAATACTAACAATAATAATAATAGTAATAAAATAATAATGATAATAAAGTTAATAATAATAAGTATAAATGTTAACAAGTTAAAACTTAATTAAGTTCAAGGGGGCTTAATTGTCAAATTAGAAACTTAAAATATTAAGTTTGGGCATAAAATAATAATAATCCAAAGTTGGGGGACCATTTCTGTAAATTAATTAAAAACAACCAACCCACCGCCCCTTTCCCCCGTTTTTCCGGTGCCTGATCCGGCCAACCTCCGGCGGCTCCGGCGAGCCGCAGAACACCAAAATCAGGCGTTTCGTAAACCAAAACCGTTTCTAATCGGTTCGTACACGTGATTCGAACTTGAATGTACCATTTAAGGCGTTTAACCGTCGGTTACCAAGTCCAATCGAACGCTTAATCGAATCATATTCAACTCCATAACCGATCGAACCTTAAATCATAATAATAACCTAATTAAACTCATCTAATCCATCATCTAAGTGTGTCTAAACGTTAACAATCATCAATTTCACCTGGAATCAACACAAACACCCCTTTCGATTTCTCCCTCATCGTGAACCTGCAACTTACTCGAACGCCACTTTTTGAACATCAAGATTCGAAATACACAAGGGGTTTTACATCAAGATCATCACACGAAGCTATCCACCGAGTTAATTTGATTATCATCAACTATTGCATCTCGAATCAATTCATCTCAGTCGCGACTTGTCTTCTTTCTTGTTTAACGTTCATACGATTGAACCAGGTAAATTAAACCTACTTACATACTCGTTTTTACATGGGGATCAAAAGCCCCATGATTATTATCGTTAACGAATTCAAATTAGTGTTCGATTTGGGGTTAGATCATTCTAGGGTTTATGTGGAATTGGGGTTAAAGTTTCTTAGTTGATATAAGTAATTGGGGCCAAGCCTTAACAGGCATAGGCTACCCAGCCTAATGGTAACACTCTCCCTTGTCAACCTTGAGGTCCCGGGTTCGAACCCGGGCCACCTCACCTATTTTTTTTATGGCTTTCCAGCCTTCAAAAAAATTAAATAAAATTTCTAAAAATTATAAAAATCAGTTTAAATATTTTGTTTATTTTAGAAGCTATCTGGTTATTTTCTGTTAATTGTTTCTTTAAAACTCTTTAATAAATCTTTTTATGAAATGTTATTAGAAAATGTTATAATTAGTTATTTTCATAAAACAAGCTTTAAATAGTTAAAATCACTAAATTATTATATGGTTTATATGATAAATTATGTTGATGATAAGATTTAATTTATATTTGATGAATAAATCATTATAAGGGTTAATTCAAAAGGATTAAGTACGTTTTCTTCGTTGTATTAAAATGGAGTCGATAAATAATATTATTTATAAAAACCCCAAATCCATATTGGAACCCTAGTTATCGTTATATCGTTAACTTTATTATTGACCTACATCTTATAATATATAGGTGCCTTGTGACGTACATCTTGAAACGACGTTTATTATTGTATTATTAACCTTCATAATATACTTATTGATCAAGTGAGTTTTCCTTGTCCCTTTTTATTATTTCACACTTATTTGGGGTGAAACATGATGCTTATATATATACACGTTTAAACATTTGAGACTTGTGATGCACATGCAATTCTACTTATTTTTGGTCATGGTTATTGTGTTTTTGTAAGTGTTTATATGAGATACATAGTTTGTTTACAATCATTAACTATTGCTAGCCTGGCGACGTCTTAGATCTTTGGGCCTGACAAGCCTATTTGGTGCTAAAGTCGAGGTATTGCCGACTCCTAGGGGCCGTACGCTTGTGCACTAGGGAACCAAATACACTTAGCCAATCTTTTATACTTGTAATCAAGTCGAGGTTTGGTTGTAACGATATGTGTTCTATAACCTTACTAGCTTATAATCCATGACATGAATTGCTATTTGTAATCTTATTATGTATGAAAACTTGGAAACTCACCAACTATTTTTAGTTGACTCTTTATTTTCATCATGTTTCAGGAAATCCCCAAGTTTAAAGTGGACTTTGAAGCTTGCAATAAAACTAGGATTTGGACCTAGTTAAATAAACAAAAAACATTATGTTTGTTTGAGTTATGTTGAACTTATTACTTTTTGTGACTTATGATTGTATTCAATTTAATGCTTATGATAATAATATTTTCAATTTAAATATAGCGTATGTGGCTGTGAACAATCTTAACCCTCACACCTCGACGTTTCCGCCGTCAAGGTTGGGGTGTGACAGATTGGTATCAGAGCCCATAACTATAGGGATTTAGGTTATTAGAAATGGTGACCTAGACTATAGCTTATGCATGAACCTCTTAGAATAATATTTATATTCTTGGTAATATATATATTGTTACATGCTACATAATGCTATACTTTACTTATGTGCAACTTGATGCCTTAGCATAGGTTTGCCTTGTAATTGTTTAAACTTAGTTACTCGTCTCCCTAAACTTACCTTTGACACTTTGACTCTCCCCGAAAAATGAAACTTCTTAATCTTATTCTCGTCGACACGTGGAATTGTATACTTATGCTTATGACTTGATCCTTAGACTTATGTCTAATCTAAGTAAAATCTCATCAAGGTTTTGATTTCATGAACCTAAGATATTTGTGTGACACATAGACACCTGTATTCTGGATTTCCTGGCAAAAGGCCCTCGGGCTAAGGCAAGCATATCGCATAAATCCTACGGGACTAGTTATGCTTACCTGGGGATTTCTGGGATGAGTGATAAACTATGGTCAACGTACACGAATTTCTAAGGCAAGTGGGTCAACTTACCTTGACGTGTCAACGTTTCCAAATGGTAATGCGTTACCAAATGGAACCATTCCATGTGCCTTACAACTTTAGCCTTATCCTTGTTGAACTATGATCCTTGTTATACCAAATCTCGTATCTAACTCATTTTGTATATTCCAGCATGTCTCGTCATCAAGGAAAGCGTGGAAGTCCGATCGTAAACTAGCCGCCATGATTGCTCGCCAAATGGCTGCTGTCATCCCGACCATGGTTGCTGAACTTAATAGCACCTTACTGACCAATGGTAGCAACAATGGTAATGGTCATGGAGAGAACAGCAACAACCAAAATGGGAACAACCAAAACGGGAACAATCGAACTTGCACTTTCAAACACTTTAGCTCTTGCAAGCCCACTAGTTTTAGTGGCAAGGAAGGAGCCACTGGTCTTCTTGAGTGGTTCGAAAGCATGGAGAATACCTTCATCAACTGTGAGTGTCCCGAGGCACTCAAGGTTCGTTATGCTACTAGTGTGCTCCAACAAAGGGCACTTACCTGGTGGAATAGCGAGAAGAGAAACCGTGGACCCGAAGCTGTGCAAGCACTTACTTGGGAGGAGTTCAAGAACATCGCTATCGCGAAGTTCTGCCCACGAAGTGAGTTGCAAAAGTTGGAGGAAGAATTCTGGAACTTGAAGCAAAATGATGGTGATCATTTGGCCTACTCAACTAGGCATCATGAGTTGAGTTTATTGCTGCCTCACATGGTCGACACTGTCCCCCGCAACATCGAGAAGTTCATTAAGGGTGTACCACCCAAATTCAAGATGCTGTGGTGGGTAGCCGACCCACAACCTGGAAGAAGCCATTACTATCACCGCTCAACTCACCGAGAATCATATACGAGCGGGCACCATGTCTGTAAAGGGTGCAAAGAAGGTGGAGAAGACGGCTACTGAGGCTGTTAAGGAGACCAAAGCTGAACCGTCTTACAACAACAACAACAACAACAAGAAGCGCAAGTTCACACCGGCGCGCAACTATGCTGTGGCTGCACCCAAAAACCCCAAGACAACTTGTACCTGCGGCTGCACCTGTGGCACAAGTGCCTGGGGCTAGGGCTTATGCTGGTCCTCAGCCTATGTGCAACATTTGTAGGTACCATCACCCGGGAAATCAACCATGCCGTATCTGTACATTATGCGGTAAATATGGTCACTTGGTGGCAACTTGTCACCGTGCACCTAACAACAACGCCGCCGTGGTCACAAATCGTGTTTGCTACAACTGTGGGGAACCTGGTCATTTTCCGCCCACAATGCCCCCGTCTTGTGGGTAATGTTCCACAAGCCCGTGGTCGTGTTTTCAACATCAACGCGAATCAAGCACAAGCAAACAACGATGTGGTGATGAATGGTATGTTCACTTACCTTTAACTTTTGTGACCTAATTCATTTCATGTGTTGCATATGTCGTTAAATACCTTAAAATTGAACAGGTATGTTCCTTATTAATAAAACTTATGCCTATGTCCTATTTGATTCTGGAGCCGATAAGAGTTTGTTTCATTAGAGTTTGAATCCATACTTGCTCAGCCACATACGAAACTAGAAAGACCTCTTACCGTTGAAGTCGCCGATGGAGAAACGATCACCGTTGACATCGTTATTCGTGATTGCATCTTAAGCCTTGACACGCATGATTTTCTTATCGATCTTATCCCTATGAAACTTGGAAGTTTCGACGTCATCATTGGTATGGATTGGTTTAGCAAACACCATGCCGAGATCATTTGTTTCGAGAAGTGCATTCGCATACCGTACCCTCTGGAGATACTTTGAAAGTGTTCGGTGTGAAAAATCTTCCAAAGGGCTTAAACTCATGTCTTGCACTCAAGCCCGAAAGTGCTTAAGCAAGAAGTATATGGCCTTCTTGGCTTACGTGGTCAACACGAAAGTCAAAGGGAAAGAACTTAAGGATGTCCCTATCGTACGAGACTTTCCTGAAGTATTTCCCGATGACCTTAGTGGTTTACCTCCCGTGCGTGAAGTCGAGTTTAAAATTGACTTGATACCGGGAGCAAACCCCGTGGCTAAGTCACCATATCGACTTGCACCATCGGAAATGCAAGAACTCTCTAGTCAACTTCAAGAGTTATCGAGAAGGGCTTCATCCGTCCAAGTTCTTCGCCTTGGGGTGCACCTGTACTATTCGTGAAGAAGAAAGATGGAACGTTTCGTATGTGCATCGATTATCGTGAGCTTAACAAGCTTACCATCAAGAACCGTTATCCTCTTCCTCGTATCGATGATTTGTTTGACCAACTTCAAGGAGCTGCTATTTTCTCGAAGATCGACTTACGTTCTGGCTATCATCAATTACGAGTCCATGATGATGATATCCCAAAGACCGCTTTTCGTACTCGTTATGGGCACTACGAGTTTATGGTGATGCCTTTTGGTTTAACCAATGCTCCTGCTGTCTTCATGGATCTCATGAATCGAGTATGCAAGCCTTATCTAGACAAGTTTGTGATCGTCTTCATTGATGACATACTTATCTACTCAAAGTCCAACACCGATCATGAACTACATTTGAGATTGGTTCTTGAATTGTTGAAGAAAGAGCAATTGTACGCGAAGTTCTCGAAGTGTGATTTCTGGCTCGAGGAAGTTCAATTTCTAGGACACGTGGTGAATAGCCAAGGAATTCACGTTGATCCTGCAAAGGTGGAAGCTGTGAAAATTGGTGTATCCTACAACTCCTACCGAAGTTCGTTCTTTTTTTGGTCTTGCTGGTTATTATCGGCGATTCATTGCCAACTTCTCGAGGATCGCGAAACCGCTCACTACTTTGACACAAAAAGAATAAAACATTCGAGTGGGGTCCCGAGCAAGAAGAAGCTTTTGAAGCGCTAAAGCACAAGTTGTGCAATGCTCCTATCTTGACCTTACCCGATGGAAACGACGATTTCACCGTGTATTGTGATGCATCTAAACAAGGCCTGGTTGTGTTCTATGCAACGAGGGAAGGTCATCATAG